>JAAGNO010022627.1:22514-40073 GCA_033439905.1 Ceryle rudis
TCCCAGGGCACCACTGACAAGAGCCTGGCCCCTTCTCCTTGACCCCCACCCTGCAGAGATTTGGAACCATTGATCAGATCCCCAGCTGTGAGATGGTGCAGAATTCATGGTGATTTCTGTATCGTGGACTTCTAATTTCCATTCCACAAGAAGGAAATCCATTTTTGTGGCAAGTTGCTCTAATTCTTCTTGTGTGATGAATCCTGTGAGAGTCCTGGGAATATGTTGCAGCTCTTTTACCTAATAAAAACTCTTTCTTTAAATGACACTCGAAGAAAAAGCTAAACAACATCTGTTTAAATAATAAAAGGGTGAGCAAGAGTTTTGTAATAGGATGTGATACAGGGCTAAGTAAAATATTGTACTTTTTAAAGTTTTTGGTTTTGTATTTTAAATTTTGGAAGGGGAATTTTTACTGTAGCATGCAGATTGTGAAAGCAAACCCAGACCCTCTTGTTTTAGTAAAACCACATCAAAACCAGGATCTTTAAGAACTTTTTTTGAAGCGTGAGATTTTTTAGTATTCAATAAAAGATAGCTTTTTGTCTAAAAAGCATTAAAAATCGTACATTTTAACATTTCAGATTTAAAATAGGCATTTAAAAATAAGAAAAACCCAGGCACTCGATTACAAAACTGTACAAAACAATCTACTACAGGTGAAATGTCCAACAAAAGACACTGTGACATTACTCTTATGTCTCATTTCTAGAGCAGTTATTTCCCATCTTCTTCGCAATACACTTACTAAGTAGAGCTCTTTCTTCCGTGTTTCTAAGAGAAGGCTCCTTCAAATCCTCTCCAGCCAATCTTGAGCTGCGTTTGAACCGCTATTTGCAAAAGCAGTTGTCTGTAAAACAAGAGTCTTTGAAAACAGATTCAGCAAGAGCAGTGTACAGGTGATTTTTCAGGGCAGTTCACGGGAGCTTGTGGTCATCTAGTGCAGGGCGGAATTAAGTTCAGTGTTCTTAGAATGAACAACTGCTGTGCAGAATCCAAACAGTGACCTGTGGGCTCTCTTTAGAACCAAGGATGTAACCACCAAATAACTGATCACTTTTACCACTTTCATGCTCACTGATCCCCCTTGTTGTCTGGAGACACTCACTGTCTCAGGCAGTGGAGAGCTCTTTCTCCTTGTGTAGAGGCATGGATTGTTCTGGATCTGAGACAGAGTATAGAAAACGAAAATAAGGTTGGGGGTTGCACACAAGGTGGAATCAGTAGAATTCATGAGCTGCGGAATCCAGTCTCAAGCTTCATGCCAGCATATCAAGGAAGAGCAGAGAACAGGCTCTGAGGCTAGACACCGAGCTTGCATAGGAGGCGTTAACAAATTGATTAAGAATCTTGCTTATAACAGAAGACTTTGTTGAAGATAATCGACATACGGACATTTTTTCGTTCTTCCTTCTGAGATCTTGCTTCTCTCGGTGCAGAAGGCAGACATCCTTTTGGGGTTTATTTTTACTTTTGGCCTCTGCTAGCAGAGGCGATGGAGGAACTTGGAGCAGTTTTCTCACCTTGGAGATGCAGCAAGCAAAAGGTTTCCGTGACTGACCCGTTGTGTTCAGTGCTGTGTGACCTGTGACGTTTCACCTGACTTCTTTCAAAGGGGTTAATTCGTTAAACTACCCATCAGATTCACATCCAGAAACAACTAGTTCTGCAGCAAGCCTTCCCTATAGCATCATGTGAGTATCTGTTGCAGATTGTGGCGTCGTAAGTACAGCTTTGCCAGTATCACAATCATAATCTTTGCTGCAAAGAATCGGGTTCAGATTCAGCCAACAAAACCATCTTTGTTTGGTCTAAAGTAAGAAAGATTTTTTTTCTTTGGTTTTGTCTTTAAAAATGTGAAATTTTGGTTTTGAGATAAAGTCATTTTGAATGAAGGGAATTCTTTTGATAGGAAAGTTTAAGTATTTAATTTAGAAAATGACACAACATTTTGGCACTTTAAAAGCTTCCCTGTGATTTCTTTCAGCTGAATCTGTCAAATTTCACTTGTCTTCATGAGCAGTTTTCATTTTCTCTCCAAGTATGCATAATATTTCAAGTTTACTTTTTGCTAAGAAGACATTCTGTTCTGGTTTTAGTCTTCAAAACTATAATCGTGTGCTTATGTTCGCCTCTCCTATTCACGGTGGTTTATAAACTGCATTAAATATTAAGGTTGTAAATGATGCTGTTTGTACTTGCAGTTACTCTGGGAAATGGTAAGGGGATGTAGGAGAGGGCTTCTACGTGGTGAAGCCCTGCTGAACTCGGTTTGCGTACCACGGCAGACAACAAGCATGGCGGTGTGGAGCTGGGAGAGGGGTACCCTCAGTTCTCTGCCTTTCAGCTTTCAAACTGCACCTGGAAATGACAAGTAGCCAGATTTCATGGCTCACAGCTCTGGGCAGAGATTTACCTCGTCTGTCTGAGGCAAGATACTTCACTGACATGTTCTCATTAATTTTAGCTTCTAAGTGATCTTAAGATCAATTTAATATATGGCTTTGATGTGGTCTGGCACTGACGTGACACGGGTCTGTTGGTCAGAGGGAAGACCTCCTCAAAAAGAGAGGGGAATAAAAAAATCACACCTCTGCCCCTGACAAAATGGTTATGCAGCGGTAATTTGGAACCCAGCAAGGCTGTGATGAGTCAAACATAAATAAAACATCACTGAAGAATGTTCTCAGTTGAAGAAGTCTTTTTATTATTTTCTTTTCTGCTTGCTTGCCTTATTCCCCCAACAGGGATTTCAGTCTTATCAGACTGAACCTGATCCATCTTTTGGTCATTTATACCCTGATCTCGGACAGGCCCTTGGAGAAGCTTCCTACTCAGCCATCTGTGTTGAAGAGAGTTTTGGGGAGAGTAACATTCCCTGACTTCTCCATTTCTTCCTTGGATTTATCCTGTTTATAATCGTCATCAGGACACCGGTCTATACAACAGCTTTTCTATACAAACTCTTGAGTAATTTCAGAGGCTGAAGGATGGTGGGACTGCGGTCTGAGAGACTGGAAAGCATCTTTCCTCCTCTCTGTTACGCTTTTCTACCCTTTTCTCTGCCTTTTGAAGATCTACTTGTAAGTTTATGACTTTCTATTTTATAATGAAGTTGACTTAAGTAGGTGCTGTGTTGTGAGATGTGAAAGGTATCGAAGTTCCCGATTCTGACCAACCTGGACAGATTCCCAAGCCTTACTGTGGATAATTAGGACAACTTCCAGTGAGAATATCCACCTTGTTCACCCCTTGGTGATCAGTGCGATGGTGAAAGATGTCCCTCTCCATCTTCAGTGCTCTATTCCTCGGAAAGTACGAGCATATTAAAGACATAGATAAGTAACCACCACGCCTGCATTCTAGAACTAGACGCTAGGAAGTATAAGAGAGTGGTGTATTAAAGCAGTGCAATCTGGAGTCGTCGTGATCTGTCTCCCTTCTGACCTACCCTTCCATGATTAGAGTGACTTCTCTGACAGTATTGATTCAGTTAGAATTAACTAGTAGTTAGGAATCTTAATGTGCAACTTCTCCATAGAGAGATTGTATCGTTTCAGAGGATTTTATTAACAGGCTGGAGACGATGTCTTAATTCTGAGATTCTTAATTCATCTGGGGTGCTCAGATCTTTCTTTCTGCAGCTTTTCAGTGTTCTGTCTGGCTCTTCTGATCCTTCAGCACAGACTCAGGGGCATTCTGGTGTTCTGCTGGAGGAAAAGCTGTATGATAAATGAAGTCTTTGTCTTTTATTGTATAATAGATATTACCATTGGCCCATGTGAGCAACGACAAGAAGCGGATCACTCTGATTAATCCTCAGGCAGTGAATCTTGATGCCTATAAAGAGAAGCTGGAACAAGCAATTACATCCTTTGAAAGGCAAGTCTACTCATCAGAAATTTATCAAGTTTGCAGTCTGATTTCAGATTTTTCTTACGTAGCGGGTGTTTGCTCAGGAATGCTTTGCTCAATACTGGTAATTCTGCACATTGACACACTTTAATTCACCATCAACCTGCAGAGGAGGTGTTTATTTTTCTTGAAAAAAAGTGCAGAATGAGACAAACAGGTAATAGGCAAGGAGATAATAACTAACATGTTGCTCATGTTATGTTTGTTTGATGACCAAAAAAAATTGATTTAATTTCTCTGGGAATGAACCCTGAAGCAGTCATCCCTGGAGGGATCTCCCCTGAACACACAGTGCTAGCCAGACTTCTAAGCTTAGAATTAAGCTCCAAAATCCATAGACTGACATTTAAATTAGTGACCTGCTTTTTGCTGCCAGCTGCCTAGCACCTAACCGTGGATGCAAGAACGTAACCGAGGCGCCTGTGAGTTACTGACAATGTTTGTAGTTTTATTTTTTTTTATTTTCGAGGTATTTGCTGTGCTTGCTGATAAAATGTTGGTAACAGCACATCAGAAGGAAGAAGGACCAGGGCATCCGATCTCTAAGGTTCTTGATCTAACTTTGTGCACTTTTTTGAAGTGACTGTTAATGTCATTCAATAACCTTAGGAGAGCTTTGACTAGAATTGTTTCAATAAATATCTTTTTCAGGGTGCATTCTAATACAGATGTCATTATTTTATATGATGAAATAACCCTTGATGACAAGAGTTTAGTCCTGAGGCCCTTTAAGGCTTTTTTCCCTCTGTAGCTCTAGGAGTCATTTTCCAAGCACGTTTTAGCTCTGGTTTCCATTCCCATTTCTTATTTCTAAATGTATTCATCTTCTGTGGTAAAATCAAGAATTGTGTTTTGCACAAGCTGCTCGCTGTGATTAATATTAACGGAACTGAATGAAGAAAAATCTGCTGGTTTTGTGCGCTCTTTCGCGGAGACAATGCTGTAGTTATCAAGCTCATGAAGAGCTAACAGAAAACTGGGTGTGTCGCTCATTTTGACTGAAGATTCAAGGGGCGTATTTTTGATGGTGACTTCTGAAAAAGATCCAGTTCTTCATTGCTGTGCCATACCATTTAATATTTTACATTTATTGACTTCAATTTTGAGGGAAACAAAAGCATTTTCTGGTTAAACACTGATGATCTTCTTCCGACAGCATTTTCACACCCTAAAACGTGGGTGACTGGGAGTACTCTTTCCTTGTGTTGACCTGCATAGGTCAGTGAATTGGTGCTCTTACAGCACTACAGCTGAGTTCCCTACTTGCGTGAAAAAGATCTATAGAAGAGAGATTTGCC
Organism: Ceryle rudis; assembly: GCA_033439905.1. Classification (NCBI taxonomy): domain Eukaryota; kingdom Metazoa; phylum Chordata; class Aves; order Coraciiformes; family Cerylidae; genus Ceryle; species Ceryle rudis. The sequence goes on from JAAGNO010022627.1 coordinate 27,728, forward strand.
TGAAGATCCTCATCCGTGACAATGTAGAGCTCTCCCTGCTTTCCCTCTACGTGTGAGACGGCGACCCAGGCAAATTTGCTTTGCTCTAAACGAGACAGTACTTTTCCAGTAATCAAATTTGCAAAGGCTGCAGTTGAGCTTTGTGAATTGGTCACAAATTTATTCTGACATCTGTGGATGAGACAATACATCGTGGCATTCAGGTTTCAAGCACAGAAGCAAGCATGACAGTATCTTCCCCATATGTAGATTGACCTCAGCAGCAGATTTAGCAGGAGGAAAGCAGAGAGGGCAGAAGCATTGTGCTCTGACGAAGAGAATATCCAGTATGGAAGGTGAAAAATGCTGAAAGCTTCAAAATGTCTGTGAGCTTGTATAGCCAGAAGCTATTATAACTGACTTAGCTCTGAGTGTGCACATTTAGAAGCATGCAGTAGGCAGTAAAGCATGTTGAGACTGCAGATTGTGAATGAACCAAGTAATTTGCATTCTAAAGATGCTAGGGTTTGGTTTCTAGTACATAAAATGAGTCATTAAATTCAGATTCAAAATCTGGTGCTAATGAGCTTTTTTTTGTACATGCACCAGTAAACCTGGCAAGACAGTTAAAAGTCTAATGGTTCCAGTCAGAATTTTTCCTCACAATGAATTTGTTCTTGTATTTCCAAAGGAAGTTTTGAAATTTTTCTAGAATTACATCAATTAGCATCATCAGTAGAGGTTTATTTCTGTGGTATGAAATGAAGTAATTGAGTGATGGCTTAATTGTTTGAGCTGTTAATAGAGAAAGGCGTAAGCTAGATGACCTAATAGGAATTTATAATTTTTGTCTAAAAAGCAGAAGCCGAAAGTTCAGTGATGCTTCTTAGAAAGATCCCAGAACTGCATTGCTGTGGGATAATCACTTCTGTTTTCCTGTTAGTCATTTTTCTTCATAGCCAGAGTTTAATGAAGTGGAAACCTGAATGGCACAAACGAGGGGTTACATTAGCAGGAAAAACCCCAAACTCACGAGCTAGCTTTGCTCTCCACGTGTCTTCGGGCTGCAGTGTTCTGAAACTGTTTAATCGGAGGAACTGTGCTTAGCTTAACTGGCATTGGATCACTTTCGTTATTTGATTTAGCTTGCTGGTGCTGAAGAGAACCGTGCATAGAAAGTCTTGGCAGGAAGCAGCAGTGATTGCCATTAATCCTTCAGCGACCCTGAAATAGTCATGCTGCTGCTTGATGGAGGACGCTGTTTTCCCCTCTACTCTTGCGGTTGATAATTTCATAGCTGAATGATAAGGATACAATTTGATGATACAGTGCTCTTGGAATACAAATCAGTGCAGATATCTTAAGAAACTGTGTTTATTCGCTCGTTTGGAGACGATCAGATGCACAAGGAACTGCATTCCCTCAAAAACTGCTTTGCTTTCTTTAATAGGCGCCTAAACCTGGTCATCTGGAGAGCACTGTCTCAGGAGGAAAGAGACAAGTAAGCTACCACCTTTCGCTTTTCTAATTTACCTCTGAAAGAATGATCATAAATATTTGATCTTTTTTAATCGTGATTTCTGTAACCAGCTGCTGTATTTGCATATATTTCCCAACTGTGCCTTCCCAAAAGGTATCTGTGATACGGAGGAGTATCTGCCCTTGGGAGGGCAGCATGTCCTTCATTGCCTTTGGCTTCGAGCAGATCTTCTCTCACCCCGTAAAGAGCACTTCAGTGGGTGGTTTGTAGAGGTAATCAGCACCTTTACAGCGTGTGCTGGGACCGTGTATCACACCGGAGGGTTGTATGAATTTAATTAGCCTGTTTCTGTAAACTGGTTCCGAGAGCTAGCGACTGTGTAAACTGGACTGACACCAGTGGGGTTAGCGTCTGTTTACTTCAGAGGATAAAGTGAAGGTCAGTTACTGAAAACTGAATGGGCAGGAAATATTCCTAGGAGGAAAAATGGGAATGCTTTGAAGAAGACTTAAGCTAATGAGCAAAAAATACAGAGTAAGGAGAACTAAAACCCCACTCTGGTGCAGAGAGGAAGAGAAGGCTGCTAAGCAAATGAGCAGCATGTCATTAAAAAAGGGAAGTTTAATAAAGGGAAGTTTCTGTACTCCTCAACTCATTGTTGCATAAAGACAATGAGTTGTATAGAAATTTGACAGAAATTCTGATATCCAAAATATTTTCTTGTTGGTAATGTATGGCCAGCTATATGTATATGAGGGGAAAAGAGTCCTAGCAGTTGCACAAACTGTTGCTAGCCGAGCATACTGAAGCTGTTAACAGTGGTGCACAGAAATTGAAATATTTGATCTATTTCTCTTCTAAATTTACAGTTTGAATGATCGTGTTCATGATCATTCAACATACTTCTGATGTTGTCATACGATGACAACATACTTTCAAAATTAGTAATCCGGGATAATAAACAAAGTCTACTAGTACGGTCAGAGAGTCCTGAAATAGTTGGCTGAGGAGCTTTCTGGTTTACGGGTATGTATTAAAATCTTACCTCAGATACTAGGAAATTCAAATTTACTAGAGGAGCGGTAATACTGTGTTCAAAATGGTGGAGAGATCCAACTCGGGAGATGAGCTAGCTTGACATGGATTATAAACAAATAATGGATTCATGTAACAGAGGGCAAAAGCTAGATAAACAACTCTACCGGTCGGGTTAAGTTCAGCCGAGAAGTTCCTGGAGGAGTTTAGAGATAAGCAGTGACAAAGAGTAGGGCAACACGGTAGACATCGCCACGGCTGGACGTGCTGGTAAGACAGACACTTAGATACGCTCCCCAGCTCCAGTGAGGCTGAGCAGTGCGGGACTGGCAGAGGAATAAACAGCAGGAGATGGTCTCTTTTTGTGCGTCGGTCAAGACTGACGTGGCACATCGGGACTCAGCAGGTGCCCGGTGCCGTTTTCGATTGCCTGCGTGCTTCACCCCGGCTGCTGCTAAATTCCACGATTCCGAAGTCGGATCTGCAAGTTCTTTATCGATGCCTCGCATCTTATGGACAGCTACAGTTGTCCTAGCCACCCAAGCTCAGCCACTCGAACTGCTCTGTAGCTCTCCTTCTGCGAGACATGGTTAAGCCAGATGTGATTGTTTGCTTAAACTCAACAGCGGTTGGATGAAACAGAACTCGGGGCATAGAGAAGATAGATTGAATGTCTGATGTTTTATTCTGCCTTTACGCTTTGTGATTCTATTTGTAAAGTACTGCCAAAATTATTTTCTTCCCTAATTTTTATTCCTAATTAAAAAAAAAAAAATCTATTTTTAAGATTTACAGAGGATGGGCCAGTGCAATATACGCAGCATAAAGAAGCTTTGCTGGAGGCTTTAGAGAATTTGGGATGGCCAATTTCCTATGAAGATGTAATATTATTAGAAGATGAAATATTGGCAGCTTTAACATATAAACAACAAGCCTCTGATCTTCAGGAAGCTGTCAGAAAGGAAACTCGGAAAAGCTCAGAATCACACATAAGCAACCATCAAAAGGTAACGGATCGGAAGGGCTTTCTTTTTTCCTCCAGATAGTCCTCTTCAGCACATGCTTCTGGAATAATTTTGTTCCATGATAACAGCTGGTAGAGGGGGCATTTAGCATGATGCCATCAAAATAGTTAAAGAAGGTAGTTGAAAGTAAGTAAGTAAGTAAGTAAATGAGTAAGTAAGACTTCTTCAAAGTACTGGGGAAGGAGAACTTCTGAAGCTGAGAGAGCCACAGGAACTGAGCCTCTTAGAAACAGATCTGAGCAAAGAATCTTTATCTCCTCTGCAGCAACAGCAGTTACATATGAAAGAAGAGAAAGAACAGGTATATGAAAGGCAATTACGATACAAGATGCGTGGTTGGGTTCGTACCTGATAAACAGGACTAAAAGATCTTGTAATGTTACGGTAATTCACTCTAATCTTCCCTGGTATCTTTCTTGTAAGAAAAAAAGGGTGGAGAGGAGAGGTGGGATAGAGGTGGGATTCAGCTTCGTACCTAGACACTAAAATTTAGCTGTCTGTAAAATGGAGGCATACGTGGACTTGTGGCTGATCTCACAGTGTTCTGAACAGAGTCAGTGGCATCTGGAGCTCATCCTGAAGTGGACACCTACTTCTGGTGAGCCAGAGTTCTCTGCACTCCATTCACATGTTGAAGTTTGTGAATTTTTTCGATCTATAGATATGTATGTATAGGTATGTTGCCCAGATGAACCTGATTTTACTTGGAATGCTATTGAGAGGTTTAGTGAAATGCATATGGAAATACATGAAGCAGTAAGTATAAAAATAGGGCTAGCGACTTACGTTAGGCTGCCCTGTTGGAAGAGAGAATATGCTTTTTCATTTTAGTTTTTTTCTGTGGTGATTTATATGGTCAGAAAACAGATGTTATGTTACAAGGTTGGATTCTCCTGTTATTATTTTCACTCTTCAGAATGTCCTTGAAAATGAATTGGTTCTACCTTCATGGTTTTCCCTCCAAGATACGAGTATGAATTCTCAGGGAAATGAAGAGACTTTTAAGATTTTAAAAGCAATTTAATCTTCCTCAGTGGAAAGATTTCTGTATACACTATTGATCCTTTGAAATGTGAAGTACTTACCTCAGAGAAAACCGAACCATTTCTCTTACTCAGGTTCTTTTTTTTTTTTCCCCATCTAACTCTTCATCAAGCAGTGCTTCTCTGGGAGTGATGCTGCCTCTGCAGCACTGCTGTCTAGGTAGAGTAGTGCTATGATAATATTAAAATAAGATCTCTGGGAAATTAATAACAAAGAAAATATCTTCTCAGACTTCTAATAAGGGGTAAGTCAAAATAAATAAGAGAATTAATCCAAAAGCTCATATATTTATATGCTTCTTGTCTTGTTCGTTGTTTTATATCACTGAGTGAGGGAAACTACTCGTTGACTGAACTTGAAGGTACGACTGGCCTAACTGCAGCGAGTGCCGAGGAAGGTCCCAGGCTTTGTGCTACGTAGGAAGCATAACCAGATGGTCTGATCACAGTAGTTCTTTCTTGCCTTGGTATATACACGCAGATGTATACAAGTAGGCATACATACGCCACATACATCACTTTGGAGAGGTAACCTAAGTGAAACTGCAGTGAGCACAGTACAAACCCATCCTGGGAGTTCTCAGCGCTGTGCAAATGGAATTTACTGACTGTAGATGATGCCGAGTGTCCCTGTTCTCTGCTTGACAGAGTATACCAAAAATGTTTGCTTTGACATTCCTTGGCACTCCTCTCTTTTCACCAAGATCAACAACAGTTGCCACGATGAGCTGTGACCTTTTACACGCTATGACATAAGTGATAAAAAATTACTGGTGTTAAATTGAATAGCACAAGTGGTTATGGGAAGGATCACATTCAGTTTTCTTTAGTTTTTGAGATATTTTTTCCAATTTTTTTTTTTAACTAAGACTGTACCTTTGAAAACATTTTGATGTCTTTAAAGAACAGATGATCTGGTTTCATTTTACGTTAGTCTGAAAATCTTACATTGCTAATACAGCCGTTGTGATGACTGATTTACCTCTGCCATTTAATGTCCCAACAGAAGAGCAGCAGAAACATGTTCATGTTTCGTTTGTTGACTGTGATTTTACTGTTGCTTTGAAACAACCAGTGTGTGCTCTCAGACATGATGTGATTAACATTGTGCAATCACTTATCCTGAATCAACCTGCTTTAGAAGCCTAATCAGAGCACCGTCTTCAGTAATTGCTAATCTGCAACTGAAAGGCTGTAAGAATGAGATGCAGAAATGCAGATGTAATTAGAATTCTGTTTATGTGGGGAAAAAAAAAACAAACCAAAAGAGAAAGAACAGGGAGTCCTTTCAAAATGCTGTCAGAGGCTTTTCAGACTGCAATGTCTGTCTACAAAATGCTTATAAAAAAATTAACTGCCAGCTGAAATACATTACAGCAAGGAAATGGCTGACAGGGCACCGAATGAAAAGTGTGAAAGATCACAATTATCCTGGAGGTCTGAATGAAAAAGTGTCATTGTGAGATGGCAGAAAAGTCACAGTTATCCTGGAGGTCTGCTCAGCAAAGCAGGCTTTTAAATTTCCTGGTCATTTTTGTTCACTAAATTCAAAATAACCCCCCTTAGTTTTTAGCTTTTAAGGGTTGCCAATTACCTACACAATTTCTTCAAAGAATTAGTAATCCTTTATGGGTGTCCTTGCCATAGGAGCTTTCTTTTAGAGCCTGCGACTGAACTAATGGCCTGGTTATCCTCCCTCAGTGCTCTGACGTCTCTGGGAGTCGTGTTCAGGCTGTGATGTTCGCACCTAGCTGTGGGAGGCAGGGGATGCCAGGGCTTTACTCAGGGAGGGTGAAGCAGCCATCCATCATCCGTCTGCACAGAGCCAGGAGATCACTAAGACCTCTAGCGATGCAAGAAGTAAAAGTTTTGGGAAATGAGCAGACATATCTAGTTATTATCAGGCCAAATATAAAAGGCTGAATGTTGTTGATTACCTCATTGGAAGGCCAGTGGTAGAATGTATTTTACTCAGTTTCCTCAGTTCCTTTGCTGCGCAGATTAAAGCAGGGGTTGGCAAAAATCTCCCTCTTCAGGCTGGCACTCAGCTTGCACCCAAAGATAGTGAAAATGAGGAATGTATCATTTCCGTGTTTCGGGTTTTGTTTGTTTGGGTTGGTTGGGTTTTTTTTCTGCTAATGAGTAACTGCTTCGACTTTAAATCCTCTGTTTTCTATTTGAGCTTGCCAGGCCTAACAGTCACTTCTTAGGATTTTTTTTTCTCTCACTGAATTACAGAGCTGTGTACCACATGATGTCCCCTGGTAAAAGAAATTGTTTGGGGTCTCCTACCCACTTCTCAGTAGACAGCCTCAGGTCTGCTGGGGTGATGGCATTACAACTCTCCAAGCCTGATGGCTTCCAGGGCAGCTCAGTGCATTCCATCTGTGGCTGTAACATTTTCACGGAGGAGATTTATTTGCCCTGTGTTATAACCTGACCTTTGAGAGTGATGGAGAACATTTCCAGTCACACTAAATATTTCTGTTCCTGTATATGAATGGACTGCAGATTCTGCAGAGAAATAAAGCTGCCTCCATTGTTAGAGATGAACTCTCATTAAGAATATGCTTTTAAAGGTACCGTGTTTCCCTTAGGATGAGCTTGAATGTGCAAGGCTTACTCTTGTTCGTGACCCTGCCGAGCGGTCACCATGTGATTAAAAATAACTAAAAATAGCTAATAATCATAGTGTGTTTTGTAGAGCATGTTTATTTGGCTGGGAAGGGACCTCTGGTGGCTTGTTAAGCCTGTTCTTGCTGAGAAATGTATTTTGTAGACAATTGATTTAGCTTTTCCTAGTGACATGTTTACAGCTGAGACTTGATTCTTTACGAGAATGGAAATTGTGGATCTCCCTTGGCAGTTTCTCCTGTTTCGTGGTGTCCTTTTTCTTACACTCCTCATTCCTTCTCCCTGTTTAGGGATCACTAATTGCCATCTGTTGATACCTTCTTTGCATTCACGTGTTTCCTACACAGCCTGGCAGCTCTTGCCTTCGTTCTTGTGGCTCTTCAGAGTGACGAGGGAAAACAAGCATCCCTGATAGCACAACAGCAGGAAAAGTTCTAACTCCTTGTAAACGTTTGCTCAAGTTCTCCGTTGCTGTCAGTGAAGTAACCTGCGGGACAGGCAGCGTGAAGCTACAAAAAGTTAGGCTTTTTCATAAAAATGGCCTGTGGTCTACACAGAATGAGCTTTTTGTCCCTGCCAGCCTGGGAAGAGCGATGGTTGCTGGGCTCTGGGGGTGTCAGGATTGTGAAAAGCCACAGTTAGAGCCAAGTTATATGGAGATCTGTGGATCCGGTCTTCCTATGCAGTCTCACTTACTGGATAAAAGTGCAAAACCTCATCTCTGTGAAAGGGAATGTAAAAATGTGGCAGGTGTTGGCAGAGGTGAAGAAAGTCGCCGTCACCTCCTGTGGTTTAATGCAGTGCCTTCAACAGAAGCAGAGCTAAACAGGGTCAAACTCCCAGAGAATCAGGCAGGGCTCTCCTGTAATAAAAATAATGGAGAATAACTCAGAAAGGGGCACTCTGTCAGTGTCTGGGTCAAACGTGCTGAACACCTTGAGGCTGGCTGAGAGCAAGGAGGGATGGATTTGAGTTTAGAGGGTATTTCTTAGCCACCTGTATTCTGTGGGACTCGGCATCTTCATTGTGAATTCCTGTGCAGTCGTTAGTGATTGGATTAATGAGGAGTGCTGGACGTTGCCCAAATTATTAATTACAAATTAGTTGATAATAAATATTCAGCAGCAGCTGTCCCTTTGGAGCCTGAGGAGTTAACTCAGTGGTTTACCCCAATACCTTGCTCCAAGTCCTGGCACTCACATCAGCCTTTGATAGGTTGCCCTTCAAGCAGTCAGTTAAGTGCTGTGAAGAGCCCCTGCTTTAGACTGAGCTGGAGAAACGGAACTGTCAATGAAGTTTGTATGCTATAGGGGTAAAGAACAGACTAGAAAAACCCCACTTATCTCTCCTTAAAATATCTCTTTGCCTTTCTTTCTGGTGTGTGTTTTGCTTATTTTGATAATTCTCTTTTTTTTTAGGGTTGTTTCTGATTTTCATGGGGGAAATTGGAAGAAAGAGTTTACAATAGAATGAAACGGAGAACAACCAGTTTAGTCAAAGTTACTCCCATCTTTCCCGTCATTACTGACTGCTAGGGAACAATCGAGTATCAACATCAAGTATATCTTGTCAGGAATAAAAATGTCGTTGGACAGTGAAGCAGGCCATACACCCACTAGCAAGCAGGGTTCAGGAGTCTGGGGGCTGTGCTTGTTTTTCAGGACAGTCTGTAATCTGTGGAAAAAACTGAGATCTCAAACTGTGTGTTTTTATGACTCAAAGAACTGTAAGAGATGGACGCTTGCAATTTCTTTACAAGGTAGGCTAATACGAGCTTTAAAAGCTAATGGGGAAACCTCTTTATTTCCGAGAGGTCGTTTCCAACCTTAATGATTCTATGATTCTGTGCTTTAACTTTGCACTTGCTTATATTTTATATTTAGAAACATCGTGAGCAGGATGGAGAAAACAGTAGAATTAATTTGCTATTGTTGTGGCAAACAAAAATTAGAGTGTTATTCTCCAGGATTATGAAAATGGACTTTTAAAAATCCTGGGATCACAGACTTCTCAGTATTTGAAAGTAAATGATTTTGTATCATCAGTTTTCTTAATTTTCTCAGGAAAGCAAAATGTGAAGGATTCTTTCACATTCTGACATATCCACAGAATACTCTGATCCTCTCAAAACTTCCTTCAAGAGAGATGCCCTAAATGGGAAGAAATTCTTTCTTCTAGAGAAAAGAAAGGGATTCAAGAATATAATTATAAACCAGTTGTATATACATAATAAAGAATCGTAAAATAATTATATCTAATAAAGAATTACAAAATAATTAATGAATATAACTAGAGGCTGAAAATACTGGGACTCCGTAAAGCGTTAATGTGAGATGTAAAAGGATATGGCGACTGTAGAGTCAAGTATGCAGAAAGCCCACCGGTATATTCCTGGGTAGAGCCACCTGTGGTTTGGGAGTCCCTGCCTAGTTTTCACACAGCCCCCTGCCTCTTGTTGTGTGAGACCCAGCATGTTTTCTCTTGTTGTGTGAGACCCAGCATGTTTTCTGCATTCTTCATTCCGCTGCTGCCAGTTGCAGTCACTGACTTCAGCTAGGAGTTGAGCTGGTCGACAGCCAGCCAGCCCCACTGGAATTTCTATTCTCACCATCTGGTGTGTGCTACTCCAGACTTACTTTATATTCAGCAGTGAGCTCCAGTGTTCCCTGGCTGTGGTACGCTGCAGGAGCTCTAGTCCAGGGAGCTGCCCCCAGAGAGGAGAATTAGCGTATGAAGAACCCAAACTAGCAAGGCAGAATGTTTTGCTGTGCTGGAGGATATTAAAACTGCTGAAAAGTTGAATTTTGAATTTATAGTTTGAAAAAAAAACAAACTTTTTTTTTCCAGATACTTCAAGATTTTTTAAACATCTTTTTCTTTCTGTATTTGACTTTAATTAGTCATTCCATGCAGCGAGGTGCTTTTAATGAAAATAACATGATGTGCAGCCTTGCCTCTCTGACACAGTGAATGTGTATGGCACCTTCACGTACTCTGCAAAATCAGTCCATCTGTCTTTACTTCATCCCTGGATATGAACTGTACAACTCTGTAAATTCTTTTACAGGAAAATGGCAGCCAGAGCCATGATTCACCAAGGTAAATTTCTGCCTGAACAGTTGATAATATGGGTGCTGTTATGGCCACGTAAAGAGGACTTTATAGGGAAAACTTAGATGGTCTTATCCATGAGTTCTTCCCGTACCACCACTTCTTATGTTTGCAACTGTTCTCAATGATTAAAATCATTTCAGTTCACTGTGAATTATCTGCAGAGGTCAGAGCATTACATCCACCTCACCAGGAGGAGAAACTTCTTCCCTGTGAGGGTGACAGAGCCTGGCCCAGGCTGCCCAGAGAGCTGGGGGAGTCTCCTGCTCTGGAGACTTTCCAGCCCCCCCTGGATCTGTTCCTGTGTGGGCTGCCCTGGGTGACCCTGCTCTGGCAGGGGGGTTGGACTCGATGCTCTCCAGAGGTCCCTCCCAGCCCCCACCATTCTGTGATTCTGTGATTTGTAATTAGTTCCAAAGGATAGATTGAGGCTGACGGGTTTAGCTGTTGTGGAAAAAGTAATTGTGTCAAATTGCAGAGACTCGAAGAAGAAACTGTGAAACCAAAGTCTGAGAAAAGGCGAAAAGGCCAAGCATTCGTGACTCACAAAAGCCAAAAGGTGATTGCAAGATCAGACATCACGGGATTTTATTATCCAGGTATCTATTTTTGTCTGATGAAACATTAGTTTTGGTCATAATTAGCTATTCCTGCCTTAATGGGATTTAATATTACCTGTGCATATTCCTGAAAAGCGAATCTCTATCTTTTGTGTGCCCGTACGTACATTTCGAAACAGATACATTCTGCAAAGTTAGAAAGCAATGATACATTTATATAAGAAGAGTATGGAGGGAAATCCTTTTAAGTAACCGAATATTCGATGGTATCAGCCCGTCTCCCTTTGATACTCCCTTGAATGTCTCTGTCTGAGCATTTGGCAAAAGCACGTGTTCAAATAATGCACTGAATGCCTTTTTGTTCAGTTTTGAGCCGGGTAAATTTGTTGTTTCTTAATAAAAACATCCTCTGTGCGTGTGTAGGTGTGTTTGGGTTTGTGTTACCTTCACTCGTTTGGGTTTTAAATTACATACTTGTAATTCTGTCGACCACCATCCACCTGATCAGCTCACAGATTTCAGACCTCGGCTTGAAAATTATTCCTTGTTTTATTTTTATGGCATTATTGGGAAGAGTCATTAAGGCCGTATGTTCTACAGGTGCAGATTTCTCCATGGCCCTAGCACAGCTCACCCCAGCTAACTGGCAGTGAAGAATGTATCGCAGACTCGCGTGACCTCAGTGATATGTGACAGCCCGTAGGGATTGAAAAAAAGGATTTTCCACAAGGGGTAAAAGAAAGATCGTTTGAATATTTTATTCTGTTGGTTTTTAGGAACTGTGATAAAGAACATCAGCTCTACCAGTGCACTTGTTGACTTCAGCAACGGGGAGACCTGGGTTGTACCTGTGAAGTTCACTGTACCTGTGGGAGGGGCCATGCCATGTCCAAATCTGCAGGTGACGAACTGGGGGGGTTATGAGAGAAAATAATGAGCTTTCAGTTTTGTTCCTTCGGGCACACATAGAATAGGGGGGGATTTTTTTAATCATTGAAGTACATCTGTTTGTTTAAAATGAAGTTTGTTAGTGAGGGTGATATCACGCCGTTTTCAGCATGCTCTTTTTCATTTGTTTGGAGCTTGTTCTCGTTGTAATCCCATTCCTTTGTCGATTAGAAATCTATACTATTTTCTTTATAAAAGACGAGTATCTGCGAAGGATACAGAATGGATACAGCTGTTTGCAATACAAGCAGCATTATTGTAACTGCTTTGTAGCTCTTGAAACTCGAGACATGCGTTTTTATCTGTTTGAAATGAAGACAAATCCTGATCTGGGGGTTCCTGGTACTCTGTAGAGGACAGCTGCAAAATTTGATAGAAAATTGTGACTTCTGTGTTAATTTAAAAAATCATTTTGTATAAGGCTTTTGCCACTGTCTCCTGTAACATCCTCACGGGTGAGCTCAGGGAGTGTGGGTTAGGAGAGCGGACAGGGAGATGGGCTGAGAACTGGCTGAACAGCAGCGCTCAGAG
>JAAGNO010022627.1:42891-55856 GCA_033439905.1 Ceryle rudis
TGACCCCCACCCTGCAGAGATTTGTAACCATTCCTCAGCTCCCCTCTCAGGCTGCTCTTCTCCAGGCTAAACAGCCCTAGGGCTCTCAGCCTTTCCTCAGCAGAGAGATGTTCCAGTCCCTTCAGCATCCTTGTAGCCTCCCTTGGACTCTCTCCAGTATTTCCCCATTCCTCTGGAACTGGGGAGCCCAGAACTGGACACAACACTCCAGGTGTGGTCTCACCAGGGCAGAGTAGAGGGGCAGGAGAACCTCCCTCGACCTGCTGGACACGCTTTTCTTTATGGACCCCAGGAGACCATTGGCCTTCCTGGCCACAAGGGCCATCTCATGGGTTACTTATTGTCCACCAGGACTACCAGGTCCTTCTCCATGAAGCTGCTTTCCAGCTGCTTTACCTCAGGAATAAACCCCCTTTTCACATCGGTGGGAATTGCACTGAGTCCTTAAGGAGAAATCTCTCGTGTCACCACGTGGCTGACAGGGGCTGTGCTTCCCACAGACTCTATGAGACTGGGAGAGCAGGGGACCCTCCCAGTGCTGTGCGGTGAAAAGCCTTGGGAAAAGTGACCTCTGCAAATGGCCTTGTTCCTGTGATGGGGAACATTTGTAGGGTAGAAATCAGCATTTTCATACCGGATTTTCAGAGTCTCTCTGTACAGTGGAACTGTAACAGTTTCTTTACATTCACCTTTCTCTGTTTTGATAGTTTTGAAGTGGCAGTTTCAAATGAGTGAGCTTGCACTTAGTTTGCACCGTCCCAGGCATTTGTGTGGCGTGGGGAGAACCTGCTGGGCTGGCCAGAAAGTGTCTGATGATCCCACGGCACCTGCACAGACTGGAAAAAGTGTTCTGCTTTTGGCTTGTTTTGGTCAACCACCTCCATCGTGTGGACCTTGTCAGCCTGTCTCTTGCTGTTCGGATGTGTATCCAGACTGGAGCACTTGGAATCCTGCTGGGCTGATGGGACTGCCTGCTCGATGATGATTTTGGAGGGCATACCCCTGGCATCTAGTATGGATGTGACTGACCCCTGTCCTGTTTCAGTGGCTCCTTTTTTCCCTTTCTGCTTTGCTTACATGATACTTTTTGTCATTTCATGTCTACCTACCCTAGGAAAAAGGGAGCTGCTTTTATTCTGCAGAGCATGGCTTACTTCACTTGGTTGTGCTACCCCATGGTCTCCTTGGGGAGGTTTCCAAGGGCTGTGTCCCTTTGTCTCCATTTACAGTGGAGAACACAGATAGAAATGAGCCTCTTCCTTTCCATTTTTTAACGTCTTTTTTTTGTAGAGGGCATCAGTGATAAGCAGCTCACAAAATGGAATTCCTGGCAGGGCTGTGAGTGTGGTTATAAAGGTTCAGATGGAGAATTATCACTGCAGTCTGCAGTTTCAGAGGCAATCATTTGCTTATGACAGAGGGACTGAAATATCAGGAAGATGATGGCTTTGAAGAGCCATTTATTTAAAAGAAAGTTTGCTGTTATCAGCATGAATTATGGGAGTTCGCAGATGAGTGAAAAGACACAATCTCACTCTGGAAAAGGGATCTGATATTTAAGGGTTTTGGATTGCTACTGAGTATATACAGTACCTTTGGGATGCCACGCAGAGAATCCTGAGACACATGTTTAAAAGTCAGATTTGTTTTAAAAGATGAAATATTTTAATATATTTAAATATTTACCTATCTTAATATTCAAAATTTTAAAATAAGAGGTCGATCCCATCCAGAATTGTAGCTCTTCTTTGTCTTGTAGCAAAATACACAACTACAGACATGGGTTTTCTAGAGTAGCAGCATTTCTTCCTTGCCTTGATCTTCCTCCAGCTCCTGTTTGCTATAGTTCAACAAAGCAATTAAGCACATTACTTAGTTCTCATTAAAGTCAGTGGGTGTTAAATTTATGCATGATGATAAGGATGCGCTGAAGTGCTTTTCTGCTGTGGAATGAGTTGTTATCAAGGAAAAACATTCGCTGCCACCGTTAACAGAAAGCTGCTGGTGATATTTAAACTGTGATTCTCAGCTCTGCTGGAGTAGGTGAGTCAGGTGCCCACATTCTTAGTGTAGTGTTCTATAAAGTTGGTCCTTTTTGTTCAATACCAAATGAGCCTTCAGTTTTAAAATCCAGCCTCTGCATAATGACAGCTTAGAGAGGACAGGCAATGCATTAGCTTGTAGACACAGGTTGGACACCTAAAAGTTGGAAGTAGGATTCAGCTGTGCCTTGTAGACATCTGGATTTCAGTAGGTTCGTGTGAGGAGGTGTCTTGAGTTCCTGCTGTCATCGGTGGACATTTAGTCCGTACGGATAGTCAGCCGAGCCTAGGAAACTGTTCAGCTTACCCTGCTGTTGAATAGCTCTTCAGGCTCATTTGGCTGTGTCGATTATGAGAGGGTTTAGTTGCCTAAAATAGGTATCTAAAGCTATTCACAGAATGACGGAATGGTAGGGGGTGGAAGGGACCTCCAAAGATCACTGAGTCCAACCCCCCTGCCAGAGCAGGGCAGAACCAGAGCAGATCATGCAGAAATGCATCCAGACAGGTCTTGAAAGTCTCCAGAGAAGGAGACTCCATAACTTCTCTGGGGAGTGTGTTCCAGGCTCTGTCACCCTCACAGGAAAGTTCTTCCTCATGTTGAGGTGGAACTTCCAGTGCTCGAGCTTGAACCCATTGCCCCTCGTCCTGTCACAGGGCACGAGTGAAAAGAGGTTGTCCCTGCCTCCTTGACACCCAGCCCTCCTGTATTTATAGACATTCATTAGATCCCTCTCAGGCTTCTTCTCTCCAGGCTAAACAGCCCCAGGGCTCTCAGCCTTTCCTCTAAGGCAGGTGCTCCAGCCTCTTCACCATCCTCGTAGCCTCCCTTGGACTCTTTCCAGTATTTCCCTGTCCCTCTGGAACTGGGGAGCCCAGAACTGGACACAGCACTCCAGCTGAGGTCTCACCAGTGCAGAGAAGAGGGGGAGCAGAAGCTCCCTCGACCTGCTGGCCACACTCTTCTTGATGCCCCCCAGGAGACCATTGGCCTTCCTGGCCCCAAGGACCCACTGCTGTCCCATGGAGAACTTGTTGTCTATCAGGACTCCAAGGTCCTTCTCCAGGGAGCCACTCTCTGGCAGATCACCCTCTCACCTCTACTGCTGCTTTTCATTGTTCCTTCTCAAAGGAAGGGTTTGAAACTCTCTTCTCTGCCAGTCTGCAGCCACAGCACATAACTGATGAATACCCCACTGTACTGAGCAGAGTTCCAAACCTGGGTATACGTTAATAGCTTTCTGCAGGCCAGGTCACCTACACGATGGTAGCCTCTTTCCACGGAAAAGTAAACCTGAAGACCGTGGTTTCCTACTTAATGCAAACAGCCAGTTGGAAAGAAGCAAGTATATAACTGAGCTGAGTTCCAGCAAAACCAGGGGCACTGTATTGGATTGTATTCTAAGTGGGGCACCTTCCCAAGAAAAGCCGTGAGTGAATGCATTAGCAGTAGGAGTGGCTTCCATTCTGCGTGCTTTGTTTCCTCGCCAAGTGCTTTAATATCAAATTTAACTTGTTCTCCAAACAGACTTTATTAGCAAGACGCCTTGCCATTGTTATGTACAGATGGTGAGAAACTTGAGCTATTCCCTGGCAAACAGAGGAATACTCTGGAGAAATAACTGAAATGAATGCACTAAATTTTGGCAAAAGAGTAATAAGTGTGCTGATGAGATCTACATTTTCGATGAAGTGATATCAAATCTGGCAGATCTCTGGGTAAAACTGTATGTGAAAATGCATATTCAAGTCGTACTAATTGTGAATTTTTACATAGGGTTTCCAGGTAGTTAACACTGATTTGGTGGTAAATACACTGGCCATTTTGCATAGCAGATGATTGAAATTAAGTTAATGAGATCTGAATAAAATACTCCAAACAATATTGTTGCCACAGCAGAAAAACAGTGGACTCTAAGTTAAGGTGTTCATTTTATCCCCTTTAAACCGAAGTAAAGCAATTTTTAGTGTGGCTGGACAGGAGCATAAATTGCGCTCGCGTAACGGTTGGGTCACCAGTGCCTTACTATTGTTTCAAGGTCTGAAGTTTTTACTGCATTTCATTTCATTTCATTTCATTTCATTTCATTTCATTTCATTTCATTTCATTTCATTTCACTTCTGAAGTTTCCATCATCGTATCCCACAGCATTTGTAGAAACAAGCCACCGTATTTGAAACGACGGCGTTTTTACTGCAGAATGTCTCTGGTTTTGAGAACAGAGCTGTTCAGATGATCCTCACATTACCCCTTCAGGGAACCTGAGAAGTGCCTCCGAACAGTATTGTTTTAAATGCTATTACTTACATCTGATTGCTGGTGGATTAAAGGACACCGAGGCCCGGATGCACAAAGGGATGTTGTGGGACTCAGAGCAGTAACACGTCAGCACTGGCAGCTCTGAGAGTGGGATTTAGGAGCTGTGGCTCCATGGATGTACACTCCATGGATGTACACTGAATGTTGGGATTTATAGCAGAGTGCAGTGAAACGTGTAGCGCGGCTAGTAAAGATTCTGAGCATCTGAAACTGAGACTCTCTTAACTCAGATACCCACGGGCAGCCCTGAACTAGTCATATTTGAGCCGTTGGGATTCCCAGGCTCCTCTCTTGCGTATAGACAGCACAGCCCTAGCCCCCAGGTACCCAGGTGAAGTGCACTGGTGTGCCAGTAAAAGCCTCAGCTTTTTTCACTACTCATCCACAATATTCCACAATTTGCTGCCAGAATCACAGCGCTTCTTTTGCCCACTCCCAACCCTATAAACTACTGCGTCTTTTCCACGTTACTTGTCATACTTGGTTCTGCTGAATTTTTAGTCTCATTTCCAAGAATTAAGGCTAGAAGCCTGGTGTTGTAGAGCTTTTAAGAGTCTTTTAAGCTTCCTGCCTCTTGGATCTGCAGCTGTCTGCAGTAGATTGCTTTGTAAGATTTGAGTCGACAGTCCCTGACAATGCACTTACTAATTCAGAGTATTCATCTTTTGCTTGTGCCATTTTCAGCTAGGTTTTGTGTCCCCTGTAAAGCCACGTGCTTGTAAAGTGAAATCTCATTCCTTTCGTGCCGCTTGATGTGCCCCTTTAGTATCATCCAGACATACCTAATGTCCTCTTCTGGGCACTGGCTACATTAACTCAGTGGCTGCATCATAAAGAGCTGGTACTGGCCATGATTTTACTTTGTATTTGTTTCTTCGTGTAACTGCCCTGCCCCATTGAAAGGAAACAAAAGGTCTGAATGCAGTACAATATTAGAAGCTCAAAAAGAGACAATCCTTGTGTGGTAAGTCCCGTAGCAGTGAAGGAATAAAAGGGATAGCTCAGGCTCCCCTGTTGGCAGGGGGTCCACAGTGCACACCGATGTATTACAGTAGCTTGGCTAACTCTTTAGCTCTGGGCTCTTTGGGATTGCCTCTTCCTGTGTGTGGTGTGTACTAAGGGTCACAGAAGTCACCAGTCTTACAGGTACCCCTGTCCTTGTTCTAGTACCAAATGTTAGCCTCCATTTGGAGTATTTTCCTGCAGCCAGTGGAAAGAAATAACTGTGGCAGAACAAGCACTCTGCAAATGTAACTAATACATTCCATGTGACCCCACACCGTAAAAGACAATTATGGCCCAAATCCTTTTTGGAATCATAGGAGGTAGACAGAATTAGTGCCCTGCTTAGGGCTGTACGTTGTAAATGAAAGGGAAACAGAGTTGTAAGACTCAGCCCTGTCAAATGGTCAAGAGTGTGGTAAGTCCTTCTCTTGCCAGTACTGTGAGGTGTGGGAAAAGGTGAAGTCCACGTCGTGTTAAAAAGGATTTGAAATACTGTGTGAGATGTGTGTTTATAGCTTAGTGAAACTTCCCCTATCTTCTAGGCTGGGCGGAGAGACCGCAAAGCCCTACCCTCACTCGTCTGTGGAAGAGGAAAATGGAGAAGAAGCAAAGAAAAGTATTGTGAAAGAAGATGGGAAAAAGAAAAAGAAGAGGAGAGCAGTAGACAAACGATGTCCCAGGGAGAGGATGGTGGACTCTGGTGATCTTTTGTTTGTCTCCAGAAGGGAAGTAAAACAGAGAGGAAGAAGTTCACTGCCTAGCAATGAAGAAGAATTCGGAGGTAAGGAAATAGCTCTGGAAAATGATAAATATTAGAGAATAAACAGATCTGATGGGCCTTAAGTTAATCCCCACACAAGGAACCAGGAACTGTGATTCTGCTTTTTTGGGTGTTACACCAGCCCGCTTTCCCACGTCCTGTGCATTGAGGTTCTTTCACCTCCTTTGGGAGCCATTCCTCACACTGCTCATTCTCAGCATGTGTTTCCACAGCAAAGGGGAGAACTGAGTACAGCACGTTCTGGCGTACGATACGTGGAGTTCCCTAACATTTGTAGTAGCAGTGAAGATGCAGTAATGAAGAATTAAGAAGTTCTTCACTCTGAGGCTGGTGAGGCACTGAACAGGTTGCCCAGAGCAGCTGTGGACACCTCACCCCTGGGAGTGTTCAAGGCCAGGCTGGATGAGGCTCTGAGCAGCCTGGTCCCGTGGGAGGTGTCCCTGCCCATGGCAGGGGGCTCAGAACTGGATGGTCTTTAAGGTCCCTTCCAACCCAAGCTGTTCTGTGATCCTGTGACTCTGTGAATAACACCAACCTTAGCTGTAAGCAGAGTGTATTTTCCATTCCCTCTACTGTTTGTTACTTGTTAGATTAAGGGTATTGCAAGCACTAAATTACTGCATATGGAGCTCCGTTCTTCAGAGATTAAACTGCTTTAGTTTCTAAGATAGGTCGGTTACAGCTGACATCAGTATCTGTACTCCCTGTCATGCTGTTGCGTGCCACAGTCCGGTCTTCATTTTAAAGATCCTACTGCCAGTGGAAAGGTAAGAGGATTTTTATCCATACCTGCTGGTTGCACTTCCTTGTAGTATTTTAAACATGCCCTCAATATCCCCTTTACTTCCAGAAGTAGTGGATTATAGATTCACTCAATCATCATGTTGTCAATCAGCTTGATTTGGCTCCTCTGAACTTTCCTTCTGTGTTCTCACTCATCTTGTAAAGATGTCTGCAAATTCCATTTACATGGGTATTGTGATGCCACTGCATTTTAGGAGTGGCCTGGTCAGAATGATATGAGGAGAGATGCTGGGCTTCTCTGTTAGCTTTGTGAGAGACCGTGGCTTCCACAGGTAGGGCTGCTTCACTGGAAGGCTCAGTTGTCCCAGACTGCTTCCTCTTGGACTTCTTGTGTTGCAGATGCTGAGTAAAAGTGAGATAATGCTGATGTGATCAGCAAGGCCCGTTACTGATTCCATGCAGGTTGAAGGAAAGAGTAAATGAGAGCAGTTGTTATCTGTGCACTTGAATCCTGCCTAGACTGGCCAAATAATCTCATAGTACTCTGTCAAGACTCTAACAAGATTTCAAGGTGGTATGCAGGTTGAACATGCTAAAGAGAGTACCCTGTCCTCTTCTTATGACACCATGGACATTGAATATGGGTTGCTTTTGCTTCATCTATTTTCATTTATATATCCTTCTATGTTTTATCAGAAAGGGGAAAGTCAGAGAGCTGATGCAGATGTTAAACAAGACCATATGGTCATCCTTGCAGGGATTTATCAGCTCTCTGTACAGTCTCTGAACATGAATGTGTATTTCTCCTCTTTGGGTGTGGATATTTGTATCACTTCCAACCTATAGGAATGATTTCGTCGCATTTTGTGTATATAATTTTGTAAATTATATCCAAAGTGTTACTTCCCCCCTGACATACGCAGCTATTTTGACTGTGGTAATACTGGGTTTCATTTTAAAAGAGCGAGGTGACTTAAACAAATTTGCCTGGCACTGTTTTTTCCTTCTGCCTGAGGTATGAACGGTAGGTTTACACTTCTTGGCAGCGCAGTATGTGCTGAGCACCAGATCTGTGAGAGTCATCTCTACAGGTCAGCACCCTCAGGGAGCAGTTGTGTTTAATTGTATCGATGCGAGTAAGTGTTGAGTAACATGGGTGAGGTGTTGGAAAGCTCTTCTGTTCTAATAATTCGTTCAGTTAGTCTCTGGAGCAGATACGAAAAATATCAGGTACCTGGGAGTGCACATTGTGCTCATGGAGTTTTCATAATGCTGAAATAAAGCTGCATATTCGAGTTAGGAGCCTAAGTTGCA
This sequence comes from Ceryle rudis, assembly GCA_033439905.1. NCBI lineage: Eukaryota > Metazoa > Chordata > Aves > Coraciiformes > Cerylidae > Ceryle > Ceryle rudis. The sequence continues at coordinate 51,098 of JAAGNO010022627.1, forward strand.
GAAGTCCTTATAAGCTGAAACTACCCATTACCATCTTCAGACACCCACATAAGCCTCAAGTCTCAGCTGTTGGCCTTCGTATGCTGGACACACCAGTGTTCATCGCAGTGAGCCCTTACCTGATTTTCTTAGTACTGGTTTCAATGCTTACAGTATTTCTTGACTGTTTATAACAAAGGCAGATCTGGTTTTTTTTAATAGCGTCAGCATCTCAGAGAAATGTTTTGAATCCCTGTAAGTACCATTACTAGTTAACGCTAATACCTTTGGTAGCTAAATAACTGCTGCGGTAACTGGGTTATACTATATTTCTTAAAGGAGTCTGTGAAACTGGGAACCAGTTTATCAGAAGATGCATAATACTCCCACTTACTCTTCTTGTAATATCGAATACCCAAACAGTTTGGATATCTTTTAACTTTCAGAGCAGCTCAGCAGTCAGTAGTGTGCCCGAAGGCTTTTTCTTCATATTTACACACAATAGTTTTCCCTCTGTGCCTATGTGTGCCAGCTGTTAAAAGCATTTCCTGTCAGCAGCAATTCCAGCATTGCCTTTCCAGAGGTTTGTCATGTCACTCTTACAAACTCTCCAGATAATGGTTTTGGTAACAATCTGATGGGGCTACGCTTTGGAACTACTCAGTGTGTTAATCGACACTTCTTCCTGCGGTTCTGCTGACTTCATATGTACATTCCTCTGTTGGAGGAGGAGGTGAGTTCTCCTGAACTTCACTGAGCATTGCCCAATACAGAGATGGATTTTTGTGCTTTCCAGGATGATGTGGACTCGGCAGCACGGCTCTCGTATTGCTGGTTGATGAAGCTTTTTATTTCCCTGAAGCTTTTTATTTCCACGGAGCTTTTTACTTCCATGAAGTGCTGTATTTCTACAGAGCTGTGGGTCCTGTGTGAATTAATGGAGCATTTTGGAATGTTTGTGGTTTGATTTGCGCTCAGCTAAAACGTTCCTGATAATTAGAAGGAATCAACCACCCATTACAGTTGTTCCCACTCGGGGAAGCAACGTTAGCAGAAGCGAATGAAGATTAAATAATTGCGTTAGTTGTTTAGTGCATATTAACGTCATTCTTCTGGTGATGTGCAGTTTTGTCTTATTTATTCCACAACTATTATATTTAAGACATTATTTTAATGTGTTTGCATGCTACTCTTAGAGTGTTAGCTCCGTATGTTTCTGGCCCTGGCAAATTCCCGTTGCTAGCAAGCTAATGATTCTTTGTCTAGGTAATTAGAATAATACTATTTGATTGACCAAGGTCAAAAATACTCCGCTCCATTATTGGTTATTGCAATTACTGGTTTTATAGATACTTTAAAACAAGTGTTTGTGTTATAGAAAAAAATAATCTTCTCCCTGTATCTCTAGTGTCCTCTCTGTTCTGTAATGCCTAAAATCGGTGCTTGCTTCACCGGATTTCCTTGTTGATTCTCCAGAATGGTAATCTGGTAAGAAACTAAATCAGAAACCAATTCAGAGTCACGTACAGGTACGATACACAGCAATAGACTGCATTGCCTGGCACGTTAGCAAATCATAGCTAACAGAGCCCAAATCTCCTTTTTAGTTTATAATGAGATGTGACTTGAAGCAATTACACTGTGAATTACTCAACTGCCAGTTTGGGGTGGGTGGGAGACCTTTGAAAATTAACATTTTCTATCCTTTTCTGTGGCAAATCTGGTTCCTCTGAATGGGGTTCGAGAGCCTAACAGCTGTGGCACCCGGCAGTCTCGTGGATTTCCCACAGTAGGATTTCACATTTTTAGCACCCGCTCGTTTTCCAGGCTCATTTTCCAGATCGTTCAGTCAGCATTTGGAGAAGGCCATCGTCATAACGCACTGCTCCCATCTGTTGGTCATGGCTTGTTTAATAAGCAGTTGATGTCAATTTAGCTCCACTTGCATTTGCTACTCGCTGCAGCTGTCTGTTGCTAAGGGCTCCCCAGCAGCCTCCAGATTTCGCTATTGTTTTTCTGTTGATAGCATGTTACAACTTGGCCAGAACGACACTTTTCTGTCAGGGTTTTCTGGTCATGGGAAGAGAAAAGAGCGTTAAACTTTCCAGCTCTTTCCCCATAAAGAATGAAACACAGAGAGGTGCAAGGGAAGAGAGTGCAGTCCCACTGATGCAGGAGGCATGTGTTCTCTGAGGGTGGAGAGGAAGGGCAGCTCTGCCCAGATTCTGTGAGCAAGACCAGAATGGATCCTTTCAACATCTTGGGAACATGTGCATAGAGGACATGTGCACTGGCTAAAGAAAAGAGTTTGTGAAGTGTGTGGCAGGAAACACTCATTTAACAGTGCATCTTTCATTTTATTCAAGGGAGCAGTATGGAATCACAGAGTCACAGAATGGTGGGGTTGAAGGGACCTCTGGAGATCATCGAGTCCAACCCCCCTGCCAGAGCAGGGTCACCCAGGGCAGCCCACGCAGCAACAGATCCAGGTGGGGTTGGAAGTCTCCAGAGCAGGAGACGCCACAACCTCTCTGGGCAGCCTGTTTCAGGCTCTGTCACCCTCACAGTTCACGTTGAGGTTGAACCTCCTGTTCTGCAGTTTGTGGCCATTGCCCCGCATCCTCTCACTGGACACCACTGAGAAGAGCCTGGCCCCATCTTCTTGGCACCCACCCTTTAGATATTGATAAGCGTTGATAAGATCTCCCCTCGGCCTCCTCCACGCTAAACAGCCCCAGCTCTCTCGGCCATACACTCATTTAAAGATCAGCTTGCGGCAGACATTTTCCATTATTTCCATTATAAGAAATCCACACGAGCCTGATCCAGGGCTGTGGGGAATAGTCCCGGATCAGCAGCGTGACTTTGCACCCACCCCCCCCGCCCCGGAATTGCGGGGGTCTCCAAAAAAGTACCCAAGTCCTCGCTGTGCGGCATCTGCTGTCTGGGAACTGCAGCGCGGGAGCGGAGCGGACGCTGGTGCCGCTTGGCTGCAGCCAAAAGCCCCCCGGCTGCAGCTGTCCCGCGGTGACGCCCGCCCCGGCCGACACCCGCAGCCTGCCGCGCACCCTCCGGGGACAGAGCGAAGCCAGCGCAAGGCGCCTGTGGCGGCCTAGGGTGGTCCTCGGCCGGCATCCCCGCGTCCCGCTTTGCCCCGTGCTCACCGGCGGCGTAAGGCAGAATGTCCTGAGGAAACCCGGGGAAGGCAGGGTGCTTGCAGGCACGAGCTGTTTTTTCAGATCCCAAGCGAAGCCGTTTCCGTGCGCTTTCTCCTCCAGCCGTTTGAGAAAGCTGGCGGCCCAGGAGCCGGGTGTCTTGTTCCTGGTGCCCGCGCAGCACCCACGCTTACAGGAGCGAGTTAAGCATTCACTCGTTCGATTTCCTTGGTTTTGCTGAAGGCTTCTAAACAGTTTAGGAAGCAGTAGGTGAGAAAGTACCGTCTGCAAGTGGGCTACGCATAAAGGGGCTTAGGGCGGTGCCGCCCGCGGGAGAGCCCCGAGCCGAGCCGCCTGTCGCCGGCTGCCCGAAGCCCGGCAGCGCGCCCGGCTCCTCGGCAGGCAGCGAGCATCCTCCGCGCAGAAATCGCCGCGCCTTAAAACGCGCAAGAGCACCTGTATAAGCTTTGAATTTAAATGTATAAAGAAGCGTGTGCATTTTATTGTAACCGTGTCAGAATTGTTTATGAGAGGTAATAGGAATTTACAAGTAATATTTTCTGTCGCTTTCGTTACACATAGTCAAAGTCTTGCCTTTTAGCGAGGTAACCGAAAGGGCTCTTCGTTTATCTTCCCATTTTAGAGGCAAACGAGAAACATCGTTTTGCAAAAATTCACAAACAGTGACTCAACGAAGACGCATGCATGAAATTACACCGAGTTGTCCTATTCTGGTTAATTCTACTGATTCCAGCACTTATTTTTGAAGCTGACGGCGTGAATGATTTTCAGAATAATCAACCAAAAGGCGCAGCAAGGAGACCGCGGTACACAGATGCCGTAAGTAAAACTGCTGTGCCCAGCACCGGGAACTTTCGGCAATAATGAAGGTGTTAAGTCGTGTTCTTCAACACGATTTCCTTTTTTGTCACTACTAAAGCATCACGCAAAAGGTTGGACAGTTTTTCTTGTGGTGGTGTTTGCTTAGATTTTGCGAAGTCAGGCTAATCCTATGTTCCACGCGGGCTCACAGGCACAAAGTGACTAATTTTTCTGTGAATACTTCGGGGGTGGGGGGCTGGCGAGGAAAAGCACCTGTTCGCAAAGGCAGCATGCTCCTGGGCGTGCGGGAGGCTGAAGTTTGCTTCTGCCTTGTCCGACGTGAGTCTCGGCCGTTTCTGAACGGAAAATAGTGTTACACCTCGATTCGCTCACTGCAGAGCCCTACTTCAGGCGGCCCTATAGTCATCGAAACGAAGTTGATGGTGGCCTGAGTTGTCTGAAAGATGTCTGAAAGCGAAACCCAGAACCACCTCAGAAAGATACCGAAGACCCCACGGGGATTTCCTGGCTGCTTCAGGAATCCAAGGCTAGACATGGAAAACTGTGTTTTGGGGTCGGAAGGTGTGTGTAAAGAGGGGCGAGCTGTTTTCTCTTTGCAGAAGGGAGAAGGACTTCCTAGCTGCGCAGCGCCGGGAGAAGGTCTCCGCAGGTGCGGGCGGTGCGGCGCGCTGCCTGCCGCGGACCCCCGCTACCGCGCTCGCCTCCGGTGCCCGCCCCACAGATCGTCCCCGGGTTACCAGCCTCAGGACCGGCACGCAGGGGAGGAAGGCAGTCGCCTCCCT
>JAAGNO010022628.1:4874-32287 GCA_033439905.1 Ceryle rudis
CTGCAGCCCCGCGTCGAAGCGGCGGCCGACGGACAGCGCCGCTTCCGATTCGGCCTGGGGCACCCGGAGGAGGCCGGGGGCGCGGTGAGGGCTTGGGGGGGAAGGTCCCGGGGGTCCCCGTTCCGGGGGGGGGGGGGGCCCGGGTCCCGGTCCCGGTCCCGGCCCCGGGGGGGCCCGTAAGGGGGGCCCCGGGCCTTTGGGCGCGGGTCCTGGGGCGGGGGGGGGTGGGGCTTCAAGGGAGAAGGGTTTTGGGGGGGAGTTGCACGAAAAACAGAGGAAGGGAGGATGGTAAATGGACAGTGTTAGAAGAGCTTGGAAAAACTCCTGTGGCTTCATTGTCTCTTTAAAGCCAGAGAACACAAAGACAAATGCAGTTCAGCCTTTCTCCCATGATGGAAAATGTAAACCGTTGACACAGCTCCCATGTTTAACTTGTTTAATTCTCATTTTAAATTCAGTACTATACCAGCCGTGTGAACTCTGAAGATTTCTTTAGTAATCCATTTTGTAGTTCCGAATCAAAAACAAAGTGAAAAGGTCTGACACAATTTGCTTTTATTTTTAGGCAAATCAACCCTGGTCATAGTTAATAAGGGGATTACAACCCAGACTAGGTCTTTACAGATGTAATGTAAATCAAGGGCAGAGTATAAAGAAACTGATCCCTTTTGATTGAAGTATGGTAAAAAGGCATAGAGAAACTAGCAGCAGTAATCTGATTGTATGGCAATAAAACCACCATTTTCTGTCTTTCAGATAAAAATAATGTGGTAAATCCATGCAGTTCATAAGATGTAAAGGCAGATAAAGGGTGATGCCATGGCAACATATAGATTAGCTTGATGTTAGAAATGACACGTCTCTGAAAGGGTGTTGGAAACTAAGGGCCTTGCTCGGGGCTGTAAAGTATTATGTGAGAACTGCACAAAACTTGGGGGCCGGGATTAGGAAGTATGAAAGGCCTACTTGTGGCTTGGGGTGGTTGAAGCAGTAAAGAAAAGCTGCTCAGTTCTTGCTCATTGGTGGCGTATAATATGGTAAAGATAGATTTCATTTACTGCTTTCTGCCGAGACGGGGACTGATTAAAACTTGAGATGGCTGCAATTGTTAGGTGTGGAAGATTTTCCTTTTTAACTCCTGCCCTAGCAGCAGCCTTTCTGAAGAATTAGCTGCACTTGGGATTTGTTGCCTTAATCTATGCAGGAGCATGCTGGCAAGGAACAGAGACCAGAGGGGATAGGTAGGACTGGGGTTATCTGGAAGGAAAACAGAGACCTTTTGATTTCAGCTGTGTTTCAGGCTGTGGTCTCCATCTCATACTCTATGGGAGCAACAAAGATAAACATGCTGCATTGTCTGTGCCTTGGACAGGTGATACTTCAGCATCTCTTGTTTCCCATCCTGCAAAAATATAAAAGAAAAGAAAAAAACCCCAAACAAAACAGCATCCATTCCTATTTACCAATAAAGGTGCAGATAACCAGATTGGTCTGGCTTAGTCTCTAGATGGTATTTATTTCCGAAAGGCAGGCTGAAATCCAGAAATGAATGAGATAAGCATCTGCCTACACCCCTCCCTCCGCCCCAACTTAAAATCATTGGGATGAGTTTGCTGTCAGCCCCTTGAGTTCAGCTGGCAGACAATTTAGCCATTGTTTTGTCATTTATTTTAAGCATTCTGCAGCTGTAAAGGTGGTAAAATACCTATCCCAGTGCAGCTACTTCGATTTTTTTTTTTTCCTTGCTTTTTCTCTTAAAGAGCCTTCTAAATAGTTAAGACTTGACAACCGTAAACACCCACAACTTAAAACTAGCATTACATTGCAAATGAGGGGTACTATTCAAATGAGAAATATTTACTTTCTTGCCTTCTCATTCGTCTGCTAAGGGGGGAAAGAGCACTCTGCATTTGTTAGGCAGAGTCTAGACATAAGGGGAAAAAAACCACCGAAGACTACAATAACAGTTGTGTCTTTCTTTAGTGGGAATAAGCCTAGGATGAGCTCGGCAAAATGGAATTCATGCTGTTTGTTTGGCAGTGACTCGGACGCTTTTTAAGGGAGGGTGGTTTGGTTTTTTTAATTATTATTATTATTTTTGTTGTTGTTTGTTTGTTTTGTGTGGGGTTTTTTTTTTTTTTTTAGACTTCTGTGTGTGTGTTTGTTTGTTTTAAATAAAGATGTTAATCACATGCTTGAATTTATCATTCTTACCCTACCCCATAGTAAGCTGGAAAACTTCACAACTCTGACTGAAAAGGGAACTCCACAACCAAAACTGTCAAGCTGCTGATGTGATTTCACAATTTAAAAATAAACAAGTGCATATAGGGAACGGAGCAGATTGGCAGAATATATGGGACCTGAAGTGCTCAGATACGTTTCCTCTCTTGCAGCTTAACCTTCGCAAATCTCTATCAAAAGATCTGATTCATTTGCTGAAATTCTCCAAAGCTCAGGGGCACCCTCAATCTAATTTACAGGCCGGTCACATCCAAGCACCTTGCATTCTGCATTTGACAATGATTGCTAATGGGCCATTCAACTAAAGTATTTGCTTGTTAACAGGGAACAGAGCATGATAAATGTCCAGCAAGCTTGCGGCCTCCTTCAGCTTTTCAAATGCAGACTGGTGCATATTTATGGCAGGCAAATGACAAAGAGAGAAGCTGAATTACTCTGGCCTTATGCTTTCTGTTCGAACAAGGGTTAAAGTAATTAAAGAAATAATGCAAAAACCGATGTCCTTTGTTTGCCCACTATTATCCAACATTTAGCTTTCGAACCTGCCTGTCATGTCACATTTCAGAAATGTACCAGATAAGGCTTGGTGGGTTTGGCAGGGTGCAGAAAGGAGTGAGCTATTCTTTATGGAGAGCATCCTGGGCAGTGCACTCCAGGTCTCCCTGTTCCCATACAGAATCCTCTGCAGGTTCCCAGAGCTCTCCTGAAATAGTTTTCACTGACATTCATTAACTCGGAGATGTACTTAAAAACACAGAGGTTTTGCAATTTGCAAACTTCTCCTGCCCTAATTGAAAAAAAAAAAAAAACACCAAACCAAAACACAAACCCACCCTAAACACAAACCAGTGGAGAGGCTTTGAGAAAACAAGCACATTGCATTCAGTATGTTTCTGAAAGCCAAGTATGAAAACAAAATGGTAGCACAAAAACCAGTTTTGCTGTTGCTCCCCTGCTCCCAAGGACAAATACATCTTCAAAACTCAAACTATAAAGCATGCACACTGAAGTTCCCCTAAACTTGAAGCATCTTCAAGTGTACTTTTGAATTACTTGTCATTTTTTTGGTGTTTTTTAATTATTATTTTTACTTTTTTTGTGTTTGTAGAGTCATATTTAATCTTAGCCTGATTCTCAAGTCTTTGAGCAGACAAATGCAGAATTACAATAGATTATTTCAAATTCCATATTTGAAAATGTCATTTAGTATTTTACATTTCTAGTTGCAAGCAGATAAACGTGTCCAAGGCTTCTGTCTAGCTCCTGTTCAACTCCATGAAAATACCTCCAGTGATTTCAGTAAGTATGACATTAGCCTGCAAGGCCATTATATTACAATTGTTTTTTCAGTATAGGCAAAATTTTACTTTCTTATAATGAACAAAATATATCATTTTACTCAACGGAAGGAGAACATCCATTTTTTTATACATTTATTCACCCCTCTGTTAACTGTGATGCAGAGAACTTTCCTTTGATGTGATTATATACATTGCCAAAGACAGTGAACAAGAGCAGGACCTCTATCTTCTTTGGCAATCCCGGCCAGACAACACCCAGTGTTTATTGCGGTATCAGCATGGTAATTATAATGCAGCTGATTTAAACTTTGATGTAATAGTCTGTGCTTTTTTTCTGGTTTTAAACGTGGGTTCCAAGCCAAAAAAGATAAAGGCTTGTAGAGGATTATGTTGCTAGGTGAATCATTCCATGGCATATACAGTACTATAAGATGGGTTTTCTACCTTTAGCATTCTTTTTAAATATCTCATAATGAATGGCTAAAATAGGATTTACAAAACTTTATTTAGTAGTATTCAAAGCTGTGTACACTTTAAAGCATGATCAAGTTTTACATGTCAACAGAAAATGAGAAATTATATGACTTCTCATACACAGGAGGATAAGTTAGATGGTGCAGTGATATGTTAGGATGAAAAAAACTGTGATGCTGCAAATTACTTCTCACTGTTTGTTAGCTTTTGTTTGAATAGTGCATTTACTTAGGTACCCAAACCAAAGAACAGCAAGTGGAGAAGGTGAACAATGCACTGTGAAGGGAAGTGCATGTTAAAGCTAATAAGAGCGATTTAAAATTTATGATTATTATTTAAAGCCCAGTCGCAATTGAATGCTATTTTATTTTGGATTGGGAGTTCTGCCAGACTCCAGCCTGTCAGAGCTGAGAAGACTCAAATCAAGCCCAGGCCTATTTCTGCAGCAAACAGGAATCCTGGCTCCTTGCCTGTAGATTCATTCAGGAAGACCCATCTGGCTTTTGATGTTCTGCAAGTTTGAAGCAGTTTGTTTAAGGAACCTATGCAGTGAGCAGTGGTGAAAGCACACATAACTGCGTTTCTGACTCTTCGAGTGGTGCATCGTTTCGCATTTTCATTTTTGCTGGTGCTTGCCATCTGCTTACCTACTGCCTGAGCAGCAGTTGGTTTCTATACCTGACTGCATAGAAGTGTAAATTTGGAGTTGGGAACATCTTGACTCCTTTTGAGGATTCGCAATCCCATAGCATTCAGTGTCCACACTTCAGTTACTTTCTTCATGTTTAATTAATTTCAGTTTAGTTCTGAAGCAGTCTAGTTTAATCATTGCACAACACTTGACCTTTAGGTTTTTGGTTGTTTTATTTTTCCAAGGTATTTCTAAGCTATATAGATTCGCTGAACAGGGAAGGTCATGTTGTCAGGCAAGATTACTAGTCTGTGTGATAAGTACTTTAAGAGAGACCTTTTTTTAGTGGTAATTGTTCCTTCTGTCAGACAAGTTTTCTGTCACTCTTTTTTAAGAAAAACAACAGCTGAATCTTTCATAAATTTACTGGTTGTTGTAGTCCATTCTGTGGATTGATCTATGACAGCAAGGTGAGGAAGACAGCACTGTGCTCCTAGGGCCTGACTCAGGAAACTCTCCTTACTCAGAAAAGCTTGTGTTAAGCATGTGCTGAATGCTGAATATTTTTGCTGAAGCGGGACGAATTTAAGCATGAGCTGTCTTGAACCATGGCCAGAGTGAAAAGGTTTTTTGGGGTTGAACAAATACAGATCTCTCTGAGGCTTCAGTGCCTTTTTTTTTTTTCCTCTTTTTTTTTTTTTTTTTTTCTCCTTTATATCATAAAATGATGTCAGAAGCTAAGCTTTGTCTGCATTTGGAAAGAGTCTTAATTTTCATGTAGCTTGGCTGTAGTCAGCATAGCCGTGCCAGTAGTGATCCCTTGTGCTGGCTGGGACAGCTTGAGCAGGTCCATCAGCTTTGCTCCAGGAGGTCTGGCTGCAGTGGTAGCTCTGCTGGGACTGAATTTTCAGTGCTTTTGCTTGCAGTTCAGTGTAATGCCAGCAGCACATTTCCACTGATTGCTGAGTGACATGGCTGTTCCTAAGAGCCCAGGTTACCCCCCAGAGAGATAACCCAGTTTGCAACAGGTGCACGGGCTGAGCATCCCTGGGGTAGAGGCTGAAAAAAATGCAGTGTCTGGCAGGTGCAGAGCAGTGGGTTAAAATTGAATTGCTGAAGCTCCTGCTGTCCCCAGCCATCTGCTGAACCCCTCTGATGAATGTTTCCACCTGGGGAAGGGATGTCTGATCTAGTGTTGAATGCACTTCTGGACCTTTACAGGAATTTTTAAACTACTCTAGTGTCAGTTTAGCTTAAATTTGAGAGGCTCTGATCTGCAGCAGGCCAAAAGCTTGTTCTTGGTGGGTCAGATATTACTACTGCCTTGGAGGTGGATGTGGCCACTCAGTTTTGTTCTACTTATGCAAGTCAGTCAAACTTTGGAAAAGCTGGTATTTAATGTAAGAGTGTAGGATCTCTACAATTATGAGTGTCTGAATCTTGTGTTTAATGTGAGATGTAAGTGCAGACTGTTTGTAGATCTCCCATTTGGATTTTTGCTCAAGGTCACTTTCTCTCACCTGAAAATTGTCTTTTCAGTATAAAGAAAAATGATCTGGTGTAAGAGTGAGGGAGAGTTGTAAATGGATTCTGAAAATCTCTGCATAACAAACAATGGTTTGCCAAAATAGGTTTGGTTTGTCATACAATGCTGTTACTGATTTGGCGTAACTTTTCCTTAAAGTTGTGAGTTAACAACTTGTTCTACTTCCAGTGTTCGCTTATGCAGGCAAATGGTATGCAATAATGTCTTTTCTAACAACTGCAAAGCAGCTGAAATTTTTTTCTTTGAATTTGAGATATAATCACTGATTATTAATGTCTCATCAAGTAACAAGACAGTCTCCGCCCTCTTTTATAGACTTTGCTTGGAGCATGTCTTGGAACAAGACTGTGCAGGTGTGAACAAACTGTAGTTAAGAGAAGGAAAACTGCAAACTTTGGTTGGTATCCTTGTATTGTGGCTGACATAAGACATTTGTTTTTGCAATAGGAACAGTGGAGAAGAGCACAGAACAGCATAGCAATAGAACAATCTGGTTTCATTGTTTTGGTTTGTTTTGTTTTTTTCTTGTGATTTACAGTGCCCTTTTTGAAAAGTAGTTCTTTGGCAAATGCCAGCTGCTCCCTGTTAGTTTTCTAAAAGCAAAAGACGTTAGTGACTTGTGTAAGAAGCACACATGGTTTGGTTTGACTTCCCATTCCATGCTAACTATTACTCTGCATCTTTTCAATAAAGCACCATCTTCCTTGGGTTTGGCACAGCCTGCCTCTCTGAGCTCAAGTCAAGTAGAGCAGTGGTTTTGTGTTATGCTGAATTCATGGCACAGATTTTTTTTTTTTTTTTTTTCCCCAAAAATTCAAACTATATAAATACCTGATTATCTTTGCTATGAGAGCAAAGAACTGCTTTAATATTCCCAGTAGCATTTTTTGAACAACAATTCTTTAATTAAAACAACATTGGTCTCTTCCTGTATTTCATGGCTAGCAAATGAGAGAAAACACCAGTGTTAATATCAAAGGGAGTCAGTTTTCATTACAGTAATGGTTCAATTGTGAAATGCTGTAGGCAGTGAAATTTAATATTATTGTGACTTGTATTGTAATTGTAGGATGACAGAGGAAAATGGATTAAGTTTAAATATAAGTGTACACAGCAGCACATGGACTTTGTCAAATGGAATCTGAGGGTTGGGACAGGATGGGTGCCCCATCTGGCTCTGTCATAATGAGTTAGTATTTTGTAAATAACTGGCCACTAGACTATAGATTTATTACCTTTTGTAGATACATGTGGACTCAGAGAGACATACACGGATTCTGTACTGACTGTAATTGCAATGCGGAGTTGCAGAACGGGTTTATGCCTGTAGGCTTGCAGGGTTTTTGAATGTCTAGGCTTCTTGTCTTCACCTTTCATGAAAATATTCTTGCCTGCCAGTTTGTGAAGTTTTCTTCTGAAGGATACACCCATCCTTGCAGTTAAGGGATTGCTAGCACATAAATGGCCTCAGACTGGAAAGCCCTTTGTCATTCTTGCTGATGAATAAAACCAAATTTAAGTTGCAGATGACCTTTGCTTTAAAAGATCGTGCTGGAGAGACAACTAGTCTTAATGAGCAATATCCCCTTCTTTCCCAGTTGCCCATATACATGCAGATTAAAATGGAAGATGGTAATTTAAACCATCCATTACCAATCCCTTCCAAGGAAGATTAGGCACAATGAAAGCTAGATGTTTCATTTGTTTACAGTGTAGGCAAGTGGGAGATGTCTCCAAAGCAGTACCTGATAGTCTCCTGACATGTTAACATGATTCCCCGACGTCTTACCCCATATTTTCAGTGTTTCTCAGACGTATGTTCATGTTGAAACCTGTTCTAATGTTAAAGTGCAAAAGGGGGCAGTAAAGTGCTATCAAAAAAAATATTTGTTTTTTAAGGGTATTTTTTTTGTGGCAAAAGTTGCACTTCTCAATAGGTTTATAATCTCCCATATTTAAACGAATGATCACATGAATATATCTTCTGTTTTAAAGGCTTAGAAGTGTCACCAAAGCGTATCATTAAGCACTGTGGGAACAATGTTTGTTCTGTGTATTTGCATGTGCTGTCCTTTAACCCAATCCTGAAACATGCTACATATTTGGAAGGAATCAAAGGCAGGAAGCTTTCCTCAGATATATTTAGGACATAGCTATACCAAGCACTTTTGAAAGAATTTCAACCTTGCCAGTCGTGTCTGGTTCTCACGTTGTGCATTACCAGCACCGCGGTTCTAGGAAAACAAAATGAAAAGAATGCTGAGGCTAGGGGTTTCTGCTTGAAGTACTAAAGTGTGTAGTGGTGGCATGGGTCAAGAGTTGGGCTCTCATCCAGACTTGCATGCATCATTTGTCAAGAGGTAACTAGAAAGAGCAACTAATTACAATGCACCTACTGAGTGTTTACTCTCTCAAAAATTCCTCAGAATAAGCCATTTATACAGATTGGCTAATACTCTCCACTGCAGCCACTTGCAGTTTTTAAACTCAGTGTAGAAAGCATGTTTCTGCTGAAATGCAATAAAAAGGAGAATGTGCCTGTGTGTGTTTCCGTGCTTGTGCATGAGAGAGCGAGCAGTGATTTAAGGAGTGATTCTGTTTGCTGAAGTGGAGTAAGTCCAGCACTGTTGTGAGGGTTCATATTTCTGTAAATTCTGATGAAATGTTAATATTATACACTTTAAAACAGAGCGTTGGTCATATCCATCTTTTTTTTTTTTCTTTCTTTATTTTTTTTTTCTTAGTTGGAAGACTGTCCTGAAGCACATTAGTGGTTCTTTTGTGGTAACCGGAATTGATTTAGTAAATGGATCAGAATTCTCTAGTGCTTTAAGTACTTTCAGCAGAGCAGTAATTGCTTTCTGCACAATAATACAAAAAGTTAATTGCTATTAATAGTGCTTTATGTGGAGGTCATGTATGAAAACTGAATATAAAATCTATATTTAAAAAAAAATCCCCTCAGTAAAAAAATCGAATTGTACATCTTTTCATCATTTCAAGCCTTACCCGTGTGGTAAATATTCTAAGCAGGCTGCACGTTCTTGTGCAAAAAGCCCAGATCTTGTTTCCCATTGTAAAGGGAAAAAACAAACAGACAGGTGTTTGCTCTCGAAGGGTTTTTTTTTTAAGGCAAAGGAAAATGTGCTTCTCTTTTATGGAAGGAAATCCACACATTCTTTTTCACACCCTGGATTTATGTTGGGGACGGAAGGGTAAAAAACAAGTTAGTCTGAAGGTTTTAGTTACGTAAGTGGGTTTTCTGCTTTGTTCTGTGAGTGAGAGCCAAGCAGGGAAGGAAAGGGCAGCTCTGCAGCAAAGCTAAACTGTCTCTTGCAGGCAGAGATGGTGTCCAGTTGAAACAGATAGGCTGTTTTACAGCAATACCCTTCTGGCAGCTGTGCACCTGGGGGGTTGAAGGCAGGGTGCTGCCTCTGCTTGGCGGGGTGGGCTGGGGAGAGAGGGCTCCCAACACCCCCAAGTCTGAGGGCACCCCAGGATGCCATGATCGCTTGGACAGGAATTGCAGAGTCAGCTGTCTCTGTTGGAGCTCAGGATTGGAGTAGCCCCAAAGGAGAGTCTGCAGCACCTCCTTTGGCTTATTTACTTTTTCCACAGAATGAAATCACTTTTGTAACCTTGTACATCACAGCTTTTAAGGAACCAGATTTTCACTTAGAGAGAATGTCTCCAATAAGACGTGTTTGGTGCCAGTTTGCAGGTGCCTTTCCATGTACATGAAGGGTGAAAGGGGTGTGGTTCTTGCCAAATACCAAGTCTTAGCTGCAGGTTTGGTGCTCTCTCAAGTGCAGGGCACCTTTAGCCTTGTGACTGTCCTAAACTGAATAGAGCAAAGAAGTGACTGTCTGTATCTCAGCAATAGTCACAAGAGTGATTTGTTGAAGGAAACGCATGACACTAATTTTGAGGAGACTGGTCAGGGCATTTTCTGACATGTTTGAAGAAGAACGGTGTCTGTGGATGTCTCTCTATACAGTGAAAGCTTCATACGTTTAAGACTGTGATGTGATGGTACAATTTGACTGCCAAATCTTGCAGGTCTATAAAAAAATAGTTTTCTTTGTGGAGAAGTGTATGTGTTCTCAGCCCATCCTTATTTTATTCCTAGTAGAAATGCTTTGTTGTATTTTTAAATGCTTTCCTCTAGTATTTTGCAGAAGGTAGTACAATGAATGGAAGAATGAAACGGCTAAAATTTCATACTTGCTCCACATTCCCTATCCACTTAAAATTTTGAGAAAACTTAATAATGCTGCAGAATCATACTTTTGTATATTTGTATATACTGATTTCAGTAAGCCTAGGTCCAGGAAAAGGCACCAAGAACAGCATAAATTTGCATGGCTACTTGAGACACATGAAATGGTGGCACCACAACCATTTTGTGTCCAGGGTGATGGTTAAAACGAAATAAACCCTTGACCGTTCCCTTTTCCAGTGCACTGTAACCATTTCCCCCAGGCAGTCCTAAAAAAGATGGGCTCCTTTAGAAGTGAGGAAGGGGGAGAATAAGGAGTTACCACAACCCCCAGGCTGGAGATTAGCTACAGTTTCAGGGGACTGTTTCATAGCATTTATGGGCTTGCTGCAGGTTTTACTGCTGGAGAGCCCGAGCCCTGAGAAGAGGTTCTTCCCTTCCAATGGAAGTGAGAAATATAAGAGCTGTGGCTTTAGAAACTTGCATTATGGTATTTTATAATCTGGCTTTGTATAATGTGGTATTTACCATTAAAGATCTTAAGGGATGAACGTGAATATATTTGTTTATTTATTTGTTTGAATTCCATTTAGTTTCTAGCCTGCAAGTCCTATTAATGCAAGTAACCATTGCTTACATTAATAGTTTCATTAGCTGCTTAGAAAAGTGTTACATATAAATAAAGGTCAGCATATTAAACTTCTTATATTTTATTTAAATTCAAAGACATCCCTATTTAGCATATTCTGTAAAATGCTGTAGTAATATTAAAATAATTTAATAATACTGCACTGGAAAAGAAAAATAGCTCCCAGAACTCACTGAAATGAATTTTAATAACATGAAATGCTGCACTTTTGTTTTCAAAGTTTCATTCAGTAGTCTCTGTATAAAGCCAGTCTGTCATCTTGCTGTGTCATACTCTTGTAATTTTTCTTGCAGAGACTTCATGTAAGAGTAGTGCCTTTCTTTTTATCCAAATTCCATACCCATTTTGAGACAGACACTCCACATTAATCTTTTTTGACGAAGCTTTTTTTTTTGTCTGTTCCACAGGAGTTACTGATTCTCTTCTCATTGAATTCAAGTTCATTTAATCCATTTAAACTAGAGTGAGATCAGTCCTATAAAATCACTGTTTCTGCAGAAAAGCATTTCGTGTTTATAGCTTGCTGTTTACCTTATATCTACATGGCATATCTTTGTATATGATGTTGAATATGACAGAAACTGATGTGAAACCTGTACGTAGATTAGAGGTGTCTTAACAGAGAGCTCTGGCCTATTCTTTTGAATTTTATTCAGTCCAAACTCTTTGGAAATCAGTAGACTGGTTTTCATCTTGTTCAGCAGGCTTTGATTTTAGCCCACTGCTGTTTCACTGAAATCACTAGGATCTTTTCCTGGAATTTTCATTTGCTTTGCATCAAGGTGGTAGGACTTTTGCCTTGCTTAAATATTTTTCCTCTGGACAAAATTATATTTGAAATACAAATGTTGTTATTTTCTCTAAAGTCCGATGCTGAATACATGTACTCTTTAAAAATAATTCTTTTTAAACAGTAAGGACTTGTATGTGCAATGCTAGTCTGTACACTCTTTGAATTTGCACCTGTACAAGTAACGGACTAACATTCTGTGTTATTAGTATTCACAACATTTCCTTGATAAAACTTTTAAATTAATAACTTTATCGTCAGGCCCGTAGTTAAACTTCTTAAGTCAAGTGGGTAGGATTCCCCAGCATAAGGTTTCAGGTTGCATCTTAAGAAGCATCTTGATTGTTTTCATTTTTAGGGTTATTTTTGTTATATTAATTTAAAGCTAACTGCCTACACCAATCGGTTCAGGTAAGGTATTAAAGCACAGAAATTTGGCACAATTTTCCCAGTTAAGTATACAAGACAACAAGTGTTAACATGTTTTCTAAAATGGAATTTATTTTATAATTACTAGGATGTAGTTAAACCTAAGTGTGTGTATATATATATTTATAGTATATGTGTATATATAGTTTTGCAAGTTGGGAAAATTGTGACAATACATTGTTACCTCAGTCAATATTGATAACAAAATATCTTTCAGTATTTATTTCTCTAAGAACTTTATCTGTTCATAATTTTACAGTTTCAGAAATGTCTGTGTAAAGAATAATAGAATATTGTCAGTGAAATAGAGTACCTACAGGTAAAGTTCTATGCTTTTTGAGAATTTATTATTATGAAATTAGGCAGATTTTAGTGGTTGTCATTAAGGAAAACTCCTTTATAATTTAATGTGTTTGAATGTGCTACATTTCTCTAAACAAGAAGTAGATTCTGAACAAATTAGTTGAAAACTGTGCATAATACAAATTTCATTTGTTTGTAAAATTTCATAACCAATTTTAACTTCTCTAGGATTTAGACCAGTAAGGGTACATTAGAGCCAGGAACTGCTGGTCCTTTAAATATGTGTGGTACAGAAAATTATTGTAATATTGGTGGGAGTGGGGAATAGACTACTCTGTTCCTATTTTCTGTTCATGTGTCATGTGACTTTTTGGTCTAATATAGTACATATTTTTAAAAAGGTTTGGGAACTCTGCATGTTGCTGTTATTTGATAAGCTGCATGACTAGTTAGACGTGTAGGGGGATTCACATCCATGGGTTTTGCACAGGTGTCAAATGTTGCCCATAATACGCCAATTTTAGGCTGACAGTAAAAATGCCCTCTGTATCCAAAAGTGCCAGACAAAGTGCATGAATTTCATCATACAGCTTTTACTGTGCTTAATATACTTTTTTTTTTTTTGTGCTTTCTCACGGTAAATACTAGGATTATTAATTGTGAGCAAGATTCTTTGAATGCTCTGGTCTCGCTCTATCTGCTCACAGAAGTGAGTTGGGAAACTCAATAAGCTTTTTTTCTTAAGTTTCTGTTGGGGTACAGGGACCTATATTGATATGTAGGTTTCTCAGTAAAGAACATTTAGAGCTGAAAAGCAGAAAGTTAGAAAGTTAGCTTTTTATAGAAAGCAGTTGTTCCAGTGCTGTCCTTATCCTGACTGCTCAAAGAAGCCTGTCACTGTCCCAGGCAGCCTTCTTGGGATCAGTCTCAGGATTCTGAAAACCTCTTGCTCTGTGTTTATTATATTTCTGTTTGGGGAAAAAAACCCATGAGTGTTTTCAGTTAGTTGAAGGCACATTCTGCTCAGACTTTTAAAGCCAGTTCATTAACTGTGTTTTTACAGATGCCATCCTGCAAATATTTTGTGTTGATGCTACCCCAGAATGCTGAAGGCTACATCAGCACTTGCTAAAATAAAGATTCAGGATTAATCTTGGAAGTTTTTGTTAACGTCTACCAAGGCTGAATGTTCATTGTCTTTTTTTTTTTTTTTTTTCCCCCAGATACAGGGTTTTCAAAAATAGGATCATAAAGCAGTAGTCTTAATCCTCCTGACATTTCATAAATAGCTTCAGAAAATGCTTAGTATCCAGCAAGTGATTTATTTAAAGTCTTTATGAAAATACAGTAGCGAAAGTATAACACAAAAGCAGGGATAATAATCATGCCTACTACTAATCGGTCACTGTAAGTTTTGTGGTCAAATTTAAATGCATGAAGTGAAACTTTTTATTCTCTCCATCCATATTTGTGCTTTATTGTTGCAAGAAAATAAGGAGAGTAAATTGGAAAAATATCTTTCTCGCAAAGGTCACCATCAAAACTGCAAACTGTGGAAAAAATTTCAATACAATCAAGTTCTCAGATTAATCCTTTCATTTTCAGCCTTTTTTTCTTTACTAATCCCATCAGCGTTAGATCCATCAAGTTCAGAAACTCAAGTGGAAGGAGATTTACTGAGTTTAGTTCTCAAACCATACAGACTTCAGAGCCATACTCCCCTGCCATAAAGTCTAACGAGTGTGTCAGTTTAAAGCTCTTGTAAAATGTGTTTTAGCTGTCTGTTGGGGGTGGTTCTGTCCTCTACCTTTTATGGGGCAATTCCTGGCTACTTAACCAAGGCACACAAGTGTGCTTTCTTTCTGGTAGCTGTTTTCTGAGGATTGCCTGGCACGATGTCTCTGAACCTGAACCCATCCGGTTTGTGCTCTGAGTTTGCATGGGGAACATACACTGCTGCTGCTTCAGTACACACACACACACACACACACACACAGAAACATATACATATATAAATATATATACATATACAAAAAACCCATAAAATTAGAATCAGTGTTTTTTGGTTTTCAGGGCAGCTTTTAGATCAATAGCTTTTTAGCTATTATTGATAATGACAAGTGGGTGCATGTTTCCAACCTTAAGATTTTCATATTTCTTATGCATGGGAATCTAAACTGATTAATTTAAAAAGAAAGATCTGGTCCTCTGAAATCTCATATCTCCTATTACATGAAGAAGAATTACTGGCAGGAAGAAGTATTTGTTGCAGATGAAGGAATATGAGTGATTTTCACCTTTCTGCTACAACATTGCTGTACAGGAGGCAAGTAAAATGGAGCTGTGGTCAGGCATGGTGGTAAAGTAAGTCACAGGTTATGGAGGTTAGCTTAGAAACTATCCCTCTGCCATTGCCTGGTTGGAGTCAATCCCCGAGGAGAGTCTGAGTCAGGATCCATGCTGCTCCCCTGAGAATGTTTCCTGTCTGAGGTGTTTTCTCAGAGCCCTTGCAGAGCTGGCCTCACCTTCAGTCATCTGTCACCAGGCTGGTGACTCCAAGGAGGATGGATTTCCACCTTGCAGTTTGTTTCACCGTTTCGGCTCTTGGGAGATGGTAGTCACTGCATTGCTTTGGCATGTCTGAAAATTGGAGGAGGAGTTGCTGCTTCCCCCCATCTCTGGTACATCTCAGTTTGAACAGTCATGGACAAGCCTCCTTTCTGTACTTTGGAAATTATATGGCACTACACAAAAGAGCACAGTGATTTATACATCAACAGTCGCTTTTCTTGCCATAACATTTCATTGTTCTTTTTCCCTAAATCTGTAATTACATGTCTTTGTCCTACTATACGCTGCTTCACAACAAACATAATTCTTATACAGGCTTTGTGAGTGAAAATAATCCTGTTCAATTAGCACAGATCATAAACTCACATTGTGTGTGAGCAAGCAGTTGTAAATGATGGATTCAAAATTTGGGGCATCGCATCAGCCTCTTCTCTAATTCAGTAAGTTCTCCTCCAGCACTACTATGAGCTGGTGGGCTCCTTTAGCCAAGCCAGAAGCTGGAGGTCACTGACGCTTACAGCTTTGTTCTGCTTGGGCCTTAACACTCTAATTTAAAGTTTCCAGGAAAGCTGTCTGTGAATAAGCTAGATTTACTACATGTGCTGTTTAAATGCTAGCATTTGGAGAAGGGTGTTCATTAGGCAGCAGTTGTTTCAGTTGTTTTTTCAGGCCAATTCTCCATTAAGGAAGATCTTTGGAAAAGGCTGGCAGGCAGAAGAAAGAGGAAAGAAAGTCAGTCTTTTAGGTCTGTGCATTCGAGGATGGTGTGTCATTGGCTGTAGTTCTAAAACATGCACTTCTTGGCCTTAATTGGAACAAATGTATCTTACAGAGAAAGAAACAAACAGACCTGCTGTGGCTTTTGTTCTTGTGAGGACAAAGCACCTCATTTTGTGCATGAATCAATAAGTAATTATTTCAATTTTTTCTTTCATGAAGCAGTAGTGAAGTTTGACTATTAATTAATACAAATAGGAAAGATACAATTCTGAGTCTAACCCCAAACATTAAAGCTCACTGCCAGTTTGTGTCAGAAGTCTTAATCTATGCTAAGGCAAAAGCACACCCATATTCCACTTGTAGCTCAAGAAATAAAAGAGGTAGAATAAAGTTGGTGATGGTGGAATTTATAAGGAGAAGAAATTGTTGTAGTGTAGTGGTCACACTGTCTTGGAAAAGTGTTTTATCAGAAGCGTGTGTGGTCCTTGTGTCAGGTAGATCTCTGTCCACCCCAGGTCTATAAGAGTGATTCTGTTGACTAAGGTTCCTTGTGTTATACTAGTACTGTCAATCACCATCTTAATATGTTATTAACTCTTGAAGTCAGTCGTTTCCTTTCCCACATGGCTGCTCAGGGGGTTTCAAGGATTATTCTTGTCATTCTCCCACGACCAAAATTAGCAAAATATGTTCAAGAATAGTAGAAATGTTACCAAAGCAGAAAAATGGGATTTTAGCCCACCAGATGTTGTACTAGCTGCTGTACATAGCCAAATGTTGAAGAAACAGCAATGTTTGCCAGAGATGTAATGTCTACTAGAGTTCCCAAAATCGGAATAAGGATTATAACACTCAATCCATCTGTAATTTCCAAGATCTAAATAAACATCTTGTTGATATTAAATTGAGTCAGGCCCAAACTATTAAGATCTGGTTTGCTCAGTCTGTCATTTTGGTTTTGGAAACCGTGTGTTTGTTCCTTCCTGTCCACTGCAATTGCTACTTTTCTGGATGAGATTTTACAAAGTGTCTCACATTTTCCCTTTTTTTTTTTTTTCCTTCTGTTTTAGATTCCTTCCTGGACAAGGATTGGTACTATATCCACAGATAGGAGACAAACTGGATATTATATGCCCAAAGGTGGACTCTAAAACTGTTGGCCAGTATGAGTATTA
The DNA here is from genome assembly GCA_033439905.1 of Ceryle rudis. NCBI lineage: Eukaryota > Metazoa > Chordata > Aves > Coraciiformes > Cerylidae > Ceryle > Ceryle rudis. The sequence continues at coordinate 21,927 of JAAGNO010022628.1, forward strand.
TAAAGTCTACATGGTTGATAAAGACCAAGCAGATAGCTGTGCTATTAAAAAGGACAATACACCTCTACTGAACTGTGCCAAGCCAGATCAAGATGTTAAGTTTACCATCAAATTTCAAGAGTTCAGTCCTAATCTCTGGGGCCTGGAATTTCAGAAGAACAAAGATTATTACGTCATATGTAAGTTCAAAATTTCAGTTGTTCGTTCTTTTAAATATAATTGTTTGTTCTTTTTTATGTTGTGTTGTGCATTACTGCATTACTAGGAAGGTGAATGGTTTTGCCTTTTATTCCCTAAAATATAATTTTTCTGCACCCCTATTTTTAACATTATTCCTGACTTCCATGGGGCCTCTGTCTCATTTTTCCTTAGTTGTGTAAATCGAATTAGGTTGTATTTCTATGCCTGCAAAGGGCTCTTGTCCACAATATTGTGCCCTGTACTCGCATTGAAGGTTGTGTGCAGCTAAACCATGATGTGTTTCCTGCTCACAGCTCTGGTGATGTGCCATGCTGTTGACCTTCCCCTTGGGTGATCTTATGCCAGGGGTAGGAGTAGGGTGGTAGACTGAGGCATCCTACAGGAGATGGCTGGCCACTGCTTCAGATGGTCCAGGGATTCTTGCAGGAAGCACCTTTTGGCCACTTTGGTGCCAGCTTTGATACTGTAATTTCCCCATGGCAGTTACTGGTGGGGTCTAGTTGAGTATTGCCTAGTTCATTGCATACCTACTGTGTCTGTACAGTAGCTAGGAGTGTTCATAGGGATAACCTAGATTATCATGATGTTGAATTTCCTTTTTCTTTTCGTGGTCCTGCACTTGTAAAAAGAAAGTGATACAGGTCTGTGTCCAGCAATATAAACTTCGTGTGAGTTTTAGTCTGATAGGGATTTATGGCTGAAAGCAAGTCTGGAAGTAACTGCTGCGTTTAGTGATTCAAATTACTTATGATGTGTAAAGTTAATGATGTGAATCAGGAGTTAGCATAAGCTGAGACCTCAGGAGTACAACAGCAATTTACATTAGTTTAGGTTTTGTCATTGTAATACTATGGCCTGTGGATCTTATTTAGCCCCATGGGGACTATTGAAGTCTTGAGCAAGGATTGCCAGTTACTAGGAGATGGACAAATTCTGTGTGTTGCCTTTTCTGCATTTACAAGGAAGTTAGATACTGATGTGTCTCATTTCATAGAATCATAGGATGGTTTGGGTTGGAAGGGACCTCTAAAGGTCATCTAGTGCAACCCCCCTACAGTGAGCAGGGACTTCCTCCACTACACCAGGTTGCTCAGAGCCCTGTCCAACCTGACCTGGATTGTTTCCAGGGATGGGGCATCTACCATCTCTATGGGCAAACAGTGATTCATCACCCTTATTGTAAAAAATTTCCTCCTTATTGCTTCTCTAAATATTAAATCATTTTTTATTTAAAAATATTGGTAATTTAACAAGTGCTCTGAGCAAGTACTTTTAAAATGGAAATATATTTAATATAAATTAATGCTCATTTCCCAGTTATATCCATAATGCTACCCATTGTGTATAAAACAGATTGTATGTCACAGAAACTAAGAATTCACTGTATTAAATATTAAATATAGAAATTACTAAATAACAGTTGTGGGAGATAAAAAAAGAATTTTTGTTTTTAAGGTTTGACAAAAAGATCACTTAATATATATGCTTTCTCTGTTTAGTCAGGAGCTATATAAAAACCTCATCCCACTTACACAGCATTTAACTTTGATAAACTTCCCACTGAAATCTAGTGAGATTTACCAGGGTAAGCTCTTCAAGTTTAGATGTTGAGAGATAGTTGTCTGTAACTACAGTAAAAATGTGTAGCGTAAAAATGACCATGCTCAAAAAGTTGGCTCTGATGATGAAATACGTTCAGTATTTAGTGTTGCTTTTAAAAACATCCGCAGCAGACCGGATATAGTGGAACAAATGGCACTCTTACAATTATTACCTGAAAATTATGGGCACGAATGGAGCTTTCTGAGACCCTGTCAGTTCTGTCATATCTATATCATGGATTTACCCAGAGAATTATTAAGTATGTCTCATTTTCATTAGTTTTGTATAATTATTTCATTATAGCAGTAAGACACAATAGATGTTGCATTTCCTGGAAGATTACGTTATAGTTTGGTTGAAAGAACTTGCTCAGCCTTCAGCCTAATGCCTCAAAAATCACACTGGCCTTGCAATAATACTGGAGTGCCTTAGGATATTAGTTTCCCTACTCATTCTGGCATAAACAAATGGCTAATTTATCACTGTATTACTAGCATACTAACCGAGCTGCAGCAGGGGTACCCATACATTTTAATAGGTTGGACAAAAAAAAACCCGACCCTGAAAACCCAGCCATCCTGAAGCTAAAACTCCCGCTTTTCTATCATTCAGGGAGAAAACAATGAATTCAGTGATGTTGGTCTCAGAAACACTAAGAGGGGTAGAAAACTAGGCCAGGGCTCAGCTAGGACACAATTTTCAAAGATACTGGAGCTAGATAGGATGTTGACAGTTTGTGTTCAAAAGCTCATGACATGACACAGCCTTGTCAGATGCAAGCTCTGATGGTCAGGACGTTTACTGTCGTTTTTATAAGTGATACAATACGTCTTAATCATGTACGCAAATCAGGCCGTAAATAGTTTGCCTACATCCTTATTCCTAAACCTGCAATTTAACAGTTGTGCTCAAGCCCAAAAGGGGAATGCGCTGGGTGTCCCACTGACTCGATTGTGCTCTCTCCTTTGTCTCTCTGTTTCCCTCCTTTCTTTTCTTTAGCTCCTTTCTCTCCTTCCTCTCCTCTCCTCTCCTCTCTTTCCTCTCTCCTCTCCTCCTCCCCTCCCCGGCCCTGTTTGTTTGGGAGCTTTGAGTTTTGTCTTGATTTGTAGGGTTTTTAGGGGGGTTGGGAGTTCTGTGAAGTGGAGACAATGACATATTTTATGTGCCAGCTTTTGATTTTGAAGTATTTTAGGATCTTGTATTCCCCTCAAATAAAGGGCATTAAACAAACTGGACACAAGAGTTTACTGAGCCCAGCATTTTTGCAGTGCTTGCTATGGCTGTGTCTACAGGCTAGTCTCATGCTGTTTATGCTGGCAGGCTGTCGTCAGCCCTTTAAAATGTTTTGTGCATCATCGTGTACCTTTATCATCTTGCCATTATTTGAAAACATGGTTTGTTTTTCTAAGGTAATAGTATGTGGTTTGTGAAGCTGCATTAAACAGTAAAATCTCGATTCAGATTAGAAGGTTAGTCATTTTGGGATGAGGAGTTATAACACAGGATGAAGCAGCTTCCTGAACCCTGTGTACTTAGGGAAATGTGACTATACAGGAATTCTTCAAGCCGTAATTTTTGTATTATCCAGATGTATTCATAGGTAGAGCAGAAGGAGATCTTTTCTACCCAATACTTACCTAGGTCTCAGCATATAAAAGATGCAATTTCTCTCATTTCACAATCCACTTTTCTTTTTTTTTAAAGTAAAAAAGTAGATGAGCTTCTGATACCTGTTTTCACATTTAATGGTACTTTAATCAAAAAACAATCTAATCCATTTCTTGGCAAGGTATTCCTTAATATGAGTATCAGGATCCAAAGAGTTACTTCTCTGAACAGTAGTACTTAGAAAGATGATACTGAATGGTATTGTGAAAGTGAATAAATGATATAACAAAGTGTCCTTGCTTTTCTCTCCTTTGCTATCATCAATTTTTTGTTCCTGGGAAATTAATAGATTCATTTTTCTACAGTTACCTTCTTTCTTTTCAGCAGAACTGGAGAAGGTCAAATGTACTTGAGATCTCAGAAGTATTAATGTTAGATTATCCTAAAATATGCGACCATTTAGCTAACATATCATAAGTCTCTAAGGATATCCTTAATCAGATGCATGAAGAAAGATACATCATGCCCAACAACATAAATATCTGTGCGAAGGGCAAAGTTAAGTAGAAGGAGGGTGTGCAGATTTGCAACTCTGATCTTTGCATTAAAAATTCTTTTTATGTCTTTGCATGGTTAGGGAATGAAGTAAAATTTTTTTACTGTTGTGGATTGCTCAGAATGAGAAATGAGTATCTTCTCAGTATAGGGGATTGATCTGCAAGTACTTGGGTCATGGTGTGACTGCTCCAGTACCTTTCTCAGATGACAAGTCTCTGGTATCAGAAAGAGACATGTTAGCCTAGTACAAGCATATATAAGATGCCAAAGTTGTTTACTTCTGGTGAACAGGAGTTGTCCTGAACCCTTCCCAAGAAACTTGGCCTCTAGTCAGAGGGCATAGGGAGCACTGTGGTACACTGGGTTTGCATTGAGGGAGTGCCCTGGGGAAGCCTTCAGGAAGCTTTGCCAGAGGGAAGGAAGCAGTCATGTTCGCATTGAGACCCTGTCACGCTCCTGAGATGGTTTGTCCAAGCAGACATTTACTCTGCTCATTTCATCTCTTCTTCTGCATAAGTAAAATGAAGATTACGGGTTGGCATCACCAGCATTAAAAAAATAAGTGACCTGCAATGAAATCTTCACTTGTTCAAAATTTGGAAAAGAATGGCTTGAGACTTGGGAAAGGGCTACAGAATGAACCTAGAAAAGGTTCCTCTAAAATACTTGCTCAGCCTGCAACCTCATTAGCCAAGCTTGCCAAGCTAATGATGCTCATTGGCTTTGACATTGGCAAAATGGAATATGCAGCTTTCCTTAAATGTTTTTTGACAAATTTTTTCAAGTGACCCACTTACATAATTTGACTCTGGCTTAAATTAAAAAAAAACCATATATGTATATATATATTTGATCCTTGACTGATTTAAAGGTTTATACTGGCTAGCAGCACTACATTTTGGATAACTGCCTTCATAGTACTGTGGCTTTTAAAACCAAAATAGTAATTCTGAAACTTTAGCATTAGTTGGGTTTGAAAAAAGTCCCAAGGCTTTTTGTATTTTCACTTTGTCATTCTGTTACAATTAAAGAGCAGTAATTGTCTGAGGAAGAACACATTAAAGGACAATATAGATTATGCCCTGAAATACAGCCCATCTGGGAAAAATAAATCTCTTTGCATGGCCAAATAGATTACATTACAATGTTATTTTAATTTTCTGACCAAACAGTTTAAATGCTGGCTAATCTGGCTGGCTGGGCACTTTAACTCCTCTCTGAGGCAAGTTTCAGTCTATAGCCCCCTGCAATCTCCCAAACAGCTATTGAAAGCTACCTGAAAGGAAACAGTAGGTTTTCCTTTGTTTGGAGGTTAATTCTGAACTAGACAAAACAGGGACAAAAGCTGTATCAGAATTTCAAGTCCATTTCTTTTGCAAGAAAGACAGTTTTCCTGCTTTTTGTTAAAAGACTCTGTGGTCCAGGAATCTATTGCTTTGGGTGTTTTTTGGTGGTGGTGTTGATGAAAGCCTATGTGATAATAGCCACCCCTATTCCAGTTGTACAAAGATCACATTTGTTCTTTCCTTTCTCCTCCTCCTTCCTCAGAAAGCTAGCTAAATGATTTCTTCTTAGTGTAAAAATGATAGCCAGAGGTCAGTCTTTGACTTTGCTGAGAGTCTTTTAAAGGATATATCAGCAATACCACTTAGCTCCTCTTGAATTAAATAGAAATACAGCTCATACAAATAATATTATTGGAGAAAAAAAATCACTGAGCAGCTTCAGGTTTCTAACAGACTCTTAAGACTTACAGGATTAATGGAGTCCTGGTCCTTTGGGGTTTTGTCCCACACCACACAGGTCTTGTAAGAGAATAAGGCTATTTTAGATTGATGGACTTCCTTCATATTCGATGCCATTACCTAGGCAATACTGACCGTTTATCTCCTTTAAAGTAGACAGAGATAGTTCAGCAGGAAATCTGTTATTATTTCTCTATTCCTTAGGGAAGGAAATGAAAGATAGGAATGCTCTGTTTGTTAATTGATGGCATCTTGTAAAAAATACATTTATTCTCCCCCACATCCCCCCAAGTACTCCAGATAGATGTGGAATCAGGTGAAAATGAAGAATAATTATTCAGACTGGAAGAAAGAATTATTCAAGAAATACTCAGGAATTAAATAAGTTTTAAAAATTCATAGGAAGCAGTTTAATATTTTTAGTGTGTATTTATTTTTAACATTTTTTAGTTCCTTGCAAACAATTTATGAATACTGGAAATACTTTACATTCACAAACAGAGATACAGTATTCTTTTCACTGCTGCCCAGCAACAGGACAGGGGGCAATGGGCACGAACTAGAACACAGGGAGTTCTGCCTAAACATCAGGAAAAACTTCTTCACTGTGAGGGTGACAAAGCACTGGAACAGGCTGCCCAGAGAGGTTGTGGAGTCTTCTCTGGAGACTTTCAAAGGCCACCTGGATGTGATCCTGTGAAACCTGCTCTAGATGAACCTGTTTTGGCAGGGTGTTTGGACTAGATGACCTCCAGAGGTCCCTTCCAGACCCTACCATTCTGTGATTCTGTCATTTTCACTTAGAAGTCTTTATACATAAATAGTAAACGTATCAACATTAAGGGAAACTTGAAGCACTTTGCAAAAAACAGCCTAAACCTTGATATTCTACGACCTGTGTTATGTTCTTAGATTTACGTGTATATCCTTAGTAGGACTACATGCAGAAGAAGGCTGGGTTGAGTGTGTACTTCAGGCTTTATATGCAGGGTATGAGTAACTGTTTAAATAAGGGGGAAACATGCCCTGCTGTGAGTAAAGTGTCTAAACTGAAACTAACATACTGAAACACTTCTAACCTGGTAAAGCATGTATCTCATCGAGTGGGATGATCAGTCTTTATTTTATACAGTTGCTTGTATTGTATCTGTTAAATATTACAGTATTTTAAGTCGTAAAATAAAAGACCAGGAACTGCATAAGCATTTATAAAGGCTTTAATGAAATTGATTTTAAATACTTGAAATTGTTTGCCTCATTAAAGTCTTTACATAGCTGGATTGGAAGGAAGTGTACTTTTGTCTGAGAACTGCATTAGCTAAAACCCAGGGTTGAAATGCTTGAAAACCAGGGATAAAGGTAAATTTGGACTTTATTTCCTGACTTTAGTCAATCCTGGAAAACTTCAGAGAAAGGGTATTTTGGGATTTATTTCTGATAAATCAGTCTATAAAACTAAGCCCCAGCAGGCAGTATTCCAGTTGTTTGGGTTTTTGGGTTTTTTTTCAGTCTCAAGGAAATAATGCAAGGATTTCCATGAGTAAAAGCAGGATTAGGCTTAAGGTATTTTTAGCAGTTCTTGGAGAAGAGTCCATATTAAGCTGATATGGCTGGTTTTAAAAAGTATGTTCAGATCTTTGTTAGTGTGATTTCTCTGTTTTCTGCTCAGTAAATGAAGACAGCAAAACATGCCCACAACATTGTCCAGCTGAGTTTTGAGTATCTCCAAGGATAGAGGTTCTACAGACTGCCTAGGCAGCCTGGTGCAGTGTCTGTCACCCTCACATTTAAAAAGGTGTTCTTAGGCTTAAACAGCGTTCCTCCTGTATTTCAGTTTGTGCCTATTGCTTCTAGTTGTGTTACTGGACATCACTGAGAAGAGCCTGTCTCTTCCTTCTTTACTTTCCACACCAGGTGTTTTTAGACATGGGTAAGATCCCCCTGAGTGATCTTTTCTCCAGACCGAGCAGTCCCAAGTCCTCATCCTCTTCTCCTATATAGATGCTCCAGTTCTTTCATTATATCTATGAGCATTTACTGGACTTGCTCCTTTAAGTCTATGCCTGTCTTGTATTAGGGAGACAGTGACTGCACCCAGCTGTGGCCTTACCGGTGCTGAGTAGAGGGGAAGGATCATCTCCTTCTGCATGATGGCAGTGTTTTGCCAAATGCAGCCCAGGAGGCTGTTGGCCCCCTTTGCCACAAGGGTATGTCATGTTGCTGGCTCATGGTTAACTTGGTGTCCACCAGGATGCCCACTGCCTTTTCTGCAAAGCTGCTTTCTAGACATTTGGCCCCAGCTTGTGCTGAAACTCGATTGTGCCTGCTGTCCAGAGGCTGCCACAGCACATTTGGTAGTAGAATCAAGATATTAACTAAAAAAATAATGTTGTAAAAGAGAAAAATAAAGGAAAATAATAATGTTATACTATTAAAAAACTACTGAAATATTAAGGATGGTATGAAGGTAATTATTAGAAGTATCGGCTTGCCTGTCTGGTTATGACTTTTCAAAATTCCAAGCACTACATACCTGTAGTTAAATACCAAACATTAACATACCTGTCCCATCAGAGTTTCTTAAAATGAACTGAGATGTGCCTATGTGGTAATTTCTAAAGATGCTAAACCCCTTAATTTCTTATGGTGAGTATTTGAACTAGAGGTCCTATAGCACCCTGGAAATTCAGATTGCTGTATTTCAGTAATGTTCTGTCATTAAGTTTTACTCTCTGTTTCCAAGTTCTAAACACAAGCATCAGCATACTGCAATCAAAACAGTGCTTAACTTCTTATCATCTTTGCCAAGTGCACAGTCATCCAGTAGTATCATAATTGATCTCAGTACTAAGGTGCCAAGCTCTGTGTTGCTGAAGGATAGTTAGATGATGTAAATAGCTTTTTGTGTTTTGCAATAAAGCACACTTTTGTTGAACTTGATGTAAAGGCAGGAGATGAAGGTATTCTTTTATTGAAGCAAACATGTGGAAAATTGCTCTAGATTGTTAGAGTACAGAGCATCTCCTCTGAAAGGAATGAGGTTCATCTATAGGGCAAACTCTGACTGTGGCACTTTATTGGGGTTACTCCTGAACTCTGCGTGGTCAAAGCAAATAACATCATGTCCATCTGAACTGTTATAACCATAAGGCTGGCACATTTTCTCATCTATAGTGTTATATTCTAAACTGTCACTAGGCATTAACTCAGTCACTGGTGAAGTCTTACCACCTAGAGATGAACTCTGCCTCAAAATGATGGTTTCCACTTCAGTGCTACTCGTATAGCAATTACTGGGTCATTAATATCATTGCATGCAATTAGTGACAGTAGAATAAGCAAGAGGTTTGTTATTTATTTAATATGAACTTTCACTATAACCCCTTCTTATCCAAGTGCTACAGACAGAAAGCAGAGAGATTTGAAGGACAGATGAACATTATGAAGAGTGGTGTTGAAGAGTATTTTCTGTATCGTACATACAGAAAATAGGTCCTCGTTTAATATTAAAGTTTCTGCTTTTGTTTCCAGCAGGCCTGCTTGTCATTAGCAACAATCAGTGTTAACTTGAATGCTAACTAATTCTATTAGTTCTGTTCAGCTGAATTGTTAAGCAAAGCTTCCTGGGGTATCAGGGAGATTTCTCCCTGTCCAAGAGAGGCTTTTGCCAATAGTGTGCCAGGAGAAAGGATAAATTTAGGTAAAATACCTGTATGTGGTTGGTGAAATTAACTAGCTTGTAATCTGCTTTGGATGCATACTCTCTGATGTATGCTGAATACATCATAATTAGTGGGCTTACATCTGCCACAGTTACTTCAGCGCTCACAAATATATAATTTGTTTATGTAAACTAGAAGCAACCACGTGTGCAGTAGATCATTATCTGACAACATTTCTCATTATGTGAAATACAGAACTGAAACACTTTAAGAAATGCTTTACTAAAATGAAAGTCTTAAAATTTTCTTTCATAGTGATACTGTATTGAGATGCTTTTATTTTATTTATTTTTTTTAATAATCTGTAAAATATTCTTAGACAATTTAAAAAAGGGACACTTGATAGCAGTGAAGCAAGTAAGATTTTCATGTGGGTGGATGGTTGCGGTGACCTTCTGTAATGGAAAATAATTCGGCAAATAGTTTAGTACACTTCAGCTGTGGTATTTCTTAACCCAGAGATGAAGTGGTGCTGTGTTTAAAATGATAGGCAGCAGAAACAAGTCAGAGCTCACAGCTTTTTTGATACTTTCCAACTCAGTCTTGCTTGCAGTCTCTTTTTCCCTTTATGGAAAGACTTTGTTGACATAAAAGGCGCTATTTTTTTTACTGCCTGTATTCTTGTTATATGATCCCACATCTCCATGGAATTATAGAATCATAGTGAATGCAGAAAACTTTACAAGAACTCTCTCCCTATTTTGTGCCTAATGCTTGGGCAGTCCTTTTCAGTCAGATGACATATGATGTGGGAAGGAGAGTGTATGGATTCCCAGAGGTGTGCTTGGAATTAAATAGTTGGTATATACCAAGGTGGGCTCTGTTTGGTTTGTGTCTTCCACATTGCACCCCTCAAAAAAAAAAAAAAAAAAAAAAAAAAAAGAAAAAAGAAAGAAAAAAGGTGCCTCCCATACAAGGAAGAGAC
>JAAGNO010022628.1:32297-63974 GCA_033439905.1 Ceryle rudis
ACATGCTGCGAGGGGGGCGGTTGTGCGGAAATAAAGGGTTGGAAAAAAAAGGGGGAGTGTTTGTTTGGTTGGTGTCTACAAAAACGCCCCCAAAAAAAAAAAAAAAAAAAAAAAAAAAGAAAGAAAAAAGTAATAAAATCTGTCCCTCTCTTAACATATGAATACAAGTGGGGACTTTTATGGGGAATTATATAAAGACCCCTATACCATGAGTCCCATCTAAGTACCACAAGTCATGCCATTCACATTTGGACAAGATGCATTTTAGAGCAGTGATTAGAAAAGTGAATCACAAAGTTTCACTGCGGAGGTTTTGTCTTCTTCCAGTCAAGAAGAGGCCTGTTTTTTATTTTACTTCATTTTGTTCTGGTTTTAGCTTGACTTCGGAGGGCATTGCTGCTTGCTTGCTGTGCAGAAAATAATTTGTGGATCCTGTTTAGGTATAAATCCTCAGAAATACAACACAGGACTTAATTTAAAAAAACAACAAGGATGAAGAGTGGAAAAGAAGAAGGGAAAATTCTTGTCCTTTCCTTCATATAGTAGTTTTATTTTTTTTTTTTTTTTCTTTTTTCTTTTTTTTTTTTTTAATTAAAGATACTTTTTTTGTCCCTGTAAGAACGGTAGAGAAGTTAGGAAGTGATTTTATTTTCTGCAGATAGAAACACAGACAACAGGCTAACAATACTGCATGCAACTAGTCATAACACATTTAAGTTTTAGCACCTGCGGTCCAGGTTCGGGACTGCTGATAGTTACATTTTTGAAGACAATTTATCTTTTCCTTAAATTAAAGGTTTCAGTGCCAGTTCCATTTTTTTTTGACACTGCAAGCAAGTGTAAACTGTTAGTTGCTAGGACTTGAAATTAGTGTATTTATCTTCTCTCTAAACTTTCTGCAGCTCCAACATAGTGTTTGCCAAGCTACCTGTTCTTTGGTTAGTGGCCTGAACATTTTTTTGTTGTTGTTGTTTCAGACCTCTGTGCAGATCTGGCATTGTTACTAAGTGGTGAAAAAAATTAATTTCATTTAATTAAAACACTCTTTCTATTACTTAGCTGCCTTGTTCTTCATCCCTGGCTAGTCTAAAAACAACCTCTGTGTTGTGATCTGTGATTTGTGGTTTTGCAGTGTGTGATTTCTGGTGTTCTTAAACCTGTCCCATAAATTCAGATAATTTATGGGAAAGAAGAATTATTTCTTTGGTGCTTTACTAAAATAGTCATTAAAAGGACCAAAAGCAGATGAAAGCACTCAGAGCACAAATACACAAGGCCTGCCCAAAATAGTGTGCTATTACTTAATAAAATAAAAAACCCTCAAAAGTTTTGCATGTGCTTAGTAATCCTGTGAGTATATATGAGATCAAGTGTAGCTTTGCTTTTAAGAATAACTTCTTACTACTGTTGGATCTAAAGCTTTCACGGCTTTTTGCTGCTGTTCAGGCTTTTCCATTCTGTTTCTAAACACAACTGGGAAAAGTGGAGGTGGGTAGGGTTATTTGATTTTATTTAGCTGTGATTATGAGAAACCTACTTTCTGGTGCTGAATTCAAACAGTGTTTAAGGAAAAAAAGTGGCAAAAATCACTACTGTTGGACACTAGTGATCTACCCCAAAGAAACCTGTAATTCTCATTTTTCTATTAAGAGATCCATACCAGCAGCAATTAATAATTTGCTGACCTCATCAATAATGTGTCTTTGATACATTACCAAGTGGCTTGTACCATCCAGTTCACTAAGGGGGAACAAAACCAATTTTGCCCTTACCCAGCAGTTGACATAACTCATTCATTCCTATAGTCTGTGGTTTAAGGTCCATTTAGTTTTCTCAGGAAAATTAAGTACGGTGATCAGAATTTCTCTCTTCAGCTATGTAGTCAATTTCATACTCAGGCTCTAGAAATAAATGAGTTATAAAGAAGTGTTGGTTCAAAGGATATGACATTTAATTTGCAAGTAGGTAATGGTTTTCATAATCTTAAAACATAAAAGTATGGGTAATAATTGTGGCAGAATTAAGAGGCTGAGATTTTTGTCTGTTGGTGTTTTAAGTAATTGTGATGACATTTTTTCACTTTGTAATGTGTGTTTTTAGGAGTGAAGGAAGTTGACTTTTTGTGACTGTGCCTTCATTTCATATCTCTTTGTGAATGAAAAACTATATACAGGCGCAAATGCAGCCGCTTAATTCTCCATCTGATTAGAGCAATGTTACTGACCTGATGGGTTGAAAACAGCCAAGATCCATGCTAGTGGCTTAGCCTCCTGGGAAACGGAGTAATAACAATCAAATGAAGACATATTAAAATGTAATACTACTTCTTCTCCATGGGGACTATATAAGAATCATAGCCAGGAACTGTTCTTGTCAGCTGATTCTGTTTCGCTCGCTGATTCTCTGCCTCTGCATTTATGACTAATGCATTTCATAAAATAAAAAAAAACACTTGTGGAGTTTTAAAAGCAAAAGAAATGTAAACCATCATAGATTGATTTGCATGTGTTGCAGGGTTTTTTGGTTTGATGATATTTTTGTTTGTTTGGTTTTGTTTGGTTTTGTTTGTTTGCTTTTAATGTATATATTTTGAAGAAGGGAAGGCAGAGCTGGAATGAAATTCTTCAGTCTGAATAATTTCCTCTTGTGTAAAGGAGACGATATATTAAAGCAGTGTTTTATGAAACTGAAAATATATACTAGCTTCTCCTAATTAAGTATCAGCAGACTCTTAACCATAATTTCACAAGTCAGCTTTTTCTGAAAGCTGGAAACCCAAACTAATAGTCCTTATAAAATGGCAGCTGCTACTGTTGTATGAATGCAGATACTCAGTGTCTGTATATTTGGATTTTGAACATTTGAAGATTTTGATTTTTTGACTGACCAACTACGGTAAACATTTCCTATAAATTAGTACAATTTTGTCAGGGAGTCTTAAAATTAATAGAGATTTTAGGCCAATTATAGGTTCTTATCTGTAGGTGTAGATAAACCATTGCCTGAATAATTCAGTGTGGTTTGGACTGCAGTTACTGGTTTTGCAGTTGACACAGTGGAACAGGACAGGTCTCAGAAAATCAGAGGCACCTACCCATCAAAAGATTTTAAAATGTTTTGCTACTTGTTTAGCAACATTGTACTTATTTTCAGTTTCCTATGTGTTGCTGTATTAGTACAAAGTGAAGTGTGGGATCCTGAGAATATTTAATACTCATAAGAAACTTTATATTAATCATTACTTATGTTTATTAATGTTATATTTAGAGTAGTATTTAGTCTACTTAGCACACGGCTATGTATGGTAGTTTGTGTTGTGAGTAATTGCTTCTAAAATATATCCATATTTATCCCTAAATATAAAACCCCCCAAATCTGTTCTTTTCTGTGTATGTGTATATAAAAATAAACTGGAAGGAAGGTCTAGAATTTGCTTACATAAATATACCAGAGACTAGAATTTCCATTTTACATGCAAGGAATTTGTGTTGTTTCTGTGTTTACACCCAAAACTCTTTGTTGGAGACTTTTTTTTTTAAGATATCCTTTCAGTGTGAGCAGAACTCCAGGTACAGGGTCACTTTCCTGCAGAAGTATGATGAGCATGGTGGGGGAGCTTACATGATAGCGGGTATGATTTTCGTTTGGAGATCAATAAAGAAAGGCAGCGGCAAGTGTTTGAGGAGTATTTTGTACTCACTCCCTTGTTTGACTTCTGCACAGTAAACTGTCAAGGGGCATTAGCAGTATGAAACTCTGTTTTCTCTGATGTCACAGATTGCTACTTTTTCTCCATGCAGCTTTTTAAAGCTTGAAACGATGTGTTTAAAACTACCCACTTTTTTCCTGGTACACTAGGGATATGTGAGGTTATATTTCGATAGTCTTAATGAATTTTGAAAAATAATTTCCTCCAGTGGCCTTGGGTAATTGTCAGTTTAATTACAGGGAAAAGCTGAGATGGAAACTTTGCTTTGTCACTGAAATGCTCCTCTTTGAAAATTCCCTGGTTCTCAAGTTGTAGAAGTCTCTACTCTGAGCTATAACGTAGGCTTTTCGAAAACCCCTTGAAGAACTGTGGAAAAAGTGAATACTTCTGCAAATTCATTCATCTGACATCAAAGCTATGAAAGCATTCTTTTAGCAAGTGAGGCAGATTGCACTCACGTAGGCACACAACCAGACTCATTGTACATCTGGGCCTTCCTGTTTGGAGACTGTATCTGAAGTAATTTTGCATTCTTTTTGCCGTCTTACTTTCTTATTCTGTACTGAGGTCAGACTGCATCCTCTGCATCTTATTGAGGTCTCCTGCTCTGTGGGTTAAATGGATAGGCCTTTAAAGAATAAAAAGGCATTGATGTTTGAAAGCAGCAGCACTCTGTTCAATTAAAATCAAGTAGAAGGTGTTTAAGATCTAAGTCCTCCATCAGCTTGATTTTAAACCAAATGAAGAATAAAAAATGCAAGACAAAATCAGTATTTATTAGTTGTAGTTTCAGTTGATACTCAGCTTTAGTATTTCTATTTACTGATGGTTTTTGTCTTGTCCTTGTGCTGGTACATTGGCAAATAGGTCATAAAAACCACTTTCAGCAAAGACACATTTGATTTATGTCCAGAACTGGTTCTTAGTATTGATTTTTTTTCCCTCTGGAAAAAAACAAAAGAAAACAAGACTATATGTCTCCATTATTTTCTGAGCCTGGCAATGCAGTGGCACATTTCAGATTGGCTTTTATCTTAAATTACTCATTGTGCTCTTTTGTATTTTAAAAAGTCTTTTTTGCAAGTTGGAAAAAAAAAAAGTAGTTATGCATATGGCCATTGTCATGTTTTTACAGGGGCAGGGAAGAAGAGGAGGAAATGGGAGGTACCATGTATGAGGAGAAGGGAATTTTAGGAAAAGAAAGCACAGTTTGGGAAGTTTGTATGGTGGCTGTAATTTGAGTTAGTCACAAAAGAGGCAGAAGTGGAACAAAACCAAGAAGTAGATCAAAGGCTAGGAAGCAGTGTTCAGCGGTATGGGGTTTATATCTTTACGGCTAGAGAGAAGATTAGAGCAAGAAAAATACTGCTATGGGGCTAGGAAGATATTGTGAAGGAAAAAGGAAATATACATAGGCTGTATTTGAAAGAAAATCCCCAAGGAAGGCGAAAGAGAAGAAGCAAGAATTAAAAACAAAGGTCTGAACAGTGTGAAGCCCTGGTCGAATTAGATCCCAAGCTGAAAGGAGAGGGGCAGAGGCAGGAAAGTGCTGCTTAAGCAGTTCACCACAGCCACCACAAGCAGTGAGCTCCGTTATCTCCCATTTTCTATTTGTTTTCTCCAGGTGGTGGCCCAGTGCCAGTGCCTGTGCACGCACTTGTTTGTACATGCGTTTTGAGCCTTGGATAAACAGCCCCGAGAAACTATGGAGAAATTTGCACCCAAAGACAACGAGGGTGGGAAAGTCCCTGGTGCATTCCCCTAAATAGTGAAGCTGCAGTCCACCATCGGTAGACGTGCCCACTTTGCCACGTGGTCTGGGCACCAGTGCACACGCCAACGTGGCCGGTGCCTGGAATGGTGCGGAGTGGCAGTGATCCCCAGATGATGCTGAGGAGCTGCCAAATGGTTTTCCAGCAGCTATTGGGGGGTTGCAAGCAACAGCTGGCTCAGGCGGCAGCAGAGGTGCACCCCTAGACTGTGACTCAACATTTTGGATTCTCTGGGGGAGTTGTGCTTCTCGCACAAATCGCGTTGCAGTGTCAGCTTGCAGCGGGGTTGTGCAGTTCCAGCCAGCGCCTAGATAAGCGAGAACAATATAAATGCTGGGGAAAGCACCCATTTGTTTGTACGAGTTAAAGGTTTCCATGAGAATAGAGTGTATTCCACCCTGCCACCCACCCCTGCAGAGGCTCCTCAATGCTGAGAAAAGTGAGATTGTACTTTAAAATATTAAATGGTTTTCCAATCAGTGCAGAATCTCAGCTTTCACCTGGGTCTTTTGTATGTGTTCACTTCTTCCATCAGGAGATTTGTAATAGAGGAAGCAGGTGTAATGTGGTGATTAGAAAGATATTGTTGGGGGGGGGAAGGGAGAATTTTCAGTGCTTTGCTCCTCTGAGCCTGCCAGGGCTTCCTTTTCAGCTGACTCCACCACCTTTTAGCAAGGTGCTGTGTTTTCATCCAAGTCAGTCGGTCAATTGTGCATAGAAAAAAAGGTTGCTGGGTAAATCTGAAACCTTGATAACACATTCCTCCATTTATATATATTGTATGGCTTACTAGTCTATTCATTCTTTTGGCTTTCAACATTTCACAACTTTCCTTAGGTCAGCCCAATCAACAAGAACAGGTCCTGGTAGATCGAAAGATTGCTACTTTCAGACACTCATGTTCACATCACTTTGCTTGTTGATTTCCTGATTTTTATTTATTTTTATTTGTTTTTATTTTTTTTATTTTTATTTTTAATCAGCAACATCAAATGGGTCTTTGGAGGGCCTGGATAACCAGGAGGGAGGGGTGTGCCAGACAAAAACCATGAAGATCCTCATGAAAGTTGGACAAGGTAAAGACCATATGCTGTTTCATGAAATCACTTTGATCAGTCTCAATGTCCTTTTAGTTTTCAGGCTTCTTTTAGCAGTGTAAAGCAGAGAGCCAACTGAGTCTAGTGTGGTCATTCTTCCCTTAGAGTCTGAAAGCAAAGCCTGTTTTCTCTTCTTCAGCTACTGACAGATTTCTACAGAAGGAAGGTTAGCATAATAAGATCTCTTCACTGGAGAGATCCCTAGAAGGAAAGGTCACCTCGGAGTAGTGTGTTTCAGTCATTTTTATTTTTAGTTTAAAAACAAAAGCCACAACTCTGATGCTCAAAATTATTTAAAATACATGAAAGGGGGAAGGTAATATTTCTATAGTTTTCTTGTTATGAATTCCGATTACAGAGAGGTTTTTGTTCATTGTCTCTTTTCACATATAGATGACCTATTGTGCAGGAAGAAAGAATTATTCTTCTAAGTAAAAGTTGGTTTAGTAGTCAATCAACTTCCTCAGTTAAACTGTAATGTCATCTGCAAAGCTTTTCTTGCCAATTACAGGAATCCCTATAGTTTCTGCAGATGGCCTCACTATTTAAACCTCTGAAATAACTAATATTACCATTTTGCTTTAAAAGGAAAATTATGTTCTTATATCTCCCAGTCCTTTGCATAAAGATTCTTCTGTTCAAAACCATTCATGTCTCATGAGGTACCTGGAGCTGGCTTATAAGGCTCCATACCACCACGCGCCAGAGCTGCAGAGTTGTCTTTCTCTCCCTCAGATCCCAACTCGGCGGGGATGCCTCGGCACACGGATCCCACCAGGCGTCCTGAGCAGGAAGCTGGCACCAACGGGAAGAGTTCCACCACCAGCCCCTTTGTGAAGGACCACTCAGGTAGGTGTGGCGGGGCTTCTACCTGGAGTGGTGCTCTGGTGGAGTCTCCTCCTTTATCCCCAAACACATTTTATTTTACCATTGTATTTCCATAAAACCAAATGTTTTCATACTGAGATGAAGCAAAAGCCAGTTCTGATGCTCCAGTGGACAGTGTCTGGGAGCTGCACGTTTTGGCAACAGCTGGTCTCTCCCCTCTTGCACTCTGTAGTAGAAGTTAATTATATCTTGTGAGAATATCACTCATTTACAGGAAAATTTTTGGATAGGACATTCACTAAGCAGCTTTACGATGGTAAATGCTGCCTTACATTTAGTACTCTGGCAGATGAACCAGTCTTTCTGTCTTTCTTTTCCCGTATAACACATTATCAAGTGGTTCTCGACAGCCATTTATAAAGTTTATTTCAAGGCATCTATAATTAATGTTCTGATCTTTAAACTGATCCTATAAAGTCCACACATGAATGGCTGGTCTTTCACTAAATGTAAAGATTTATTTTTTTTTAATAATTACATAAATGAGATACACAGATGTTTCCAGACAAATATCTTCAGGATGCACTTCAGATACTAGGTGAACAAGAAAAAAAACTAACTCTTAAGACCCAAGATCTCTGGAAGAAAAATTGGTGAATTGGGATCACTAGAAAGCAAAACATGCTGACAGCTGATTCTGGGGTTCCCAAAAATGGCTGCAAGTTTTACTTGCTAGCTCTGTCATTAGTTACTGGGCTAATGAATCTCTAATGTGGTGGTCACTGGACAGGCTTTAACCATTTCATATGGAGGTTCCAGTAGGAAGAGTTCACAGTTTCGTGGACGTTGCATCTGCAGCATTCTTCCACCTGTGAGTGAGCATCAAGAGAGGGAAGTCGGTTCGATTTTTCAAGTGAGAGAGTGTTGCATGAGCATTCATTTAAGTTTTTTGACAAATAATACCATATTGAGAAGGCACCAAATATTCAACAGGCTGTTCAGCATGTGAGCTTTTCATGACTACCAGGTGCATGGTGTTGTTTTCTTTTTAAGTAAATGTAAGTTAATACAAACAAATACATGTCATAGCCATTTTGCCTATATCCCACACCATCTCGAGGTCCTTTGTTTCATGTGCAAGCAAGAGGAGTCTGCATAAAGAGGCACTAAGGATGGTTTAACTTAAATCAGTCTGTGAAAGATAAAATACCAGAAGAGTGGTGTGACACAGACCAGTAGCGGTTGTCCTGAGAACTGGCATTTCCCTGTGTTATTTTCCCCTTGCAGTCCTATCCCACCCACCCCTCTCTGCTGCCTGGGGCTGGCCAGCATCTGTTAAAAGATGTGGTGTGCATCAAAGGCTGCCTTGTCAGTGCCAGTCCTTGCTGTTGATGGATGATGATGTATGAAACAGGGTGGTTTGGGAGCAGCACAAAAGTGAGACCAACAGACACAAAGTCTTGTTTAATATTGATTGCTGACTTCGGCTGTTTGCATTTAGCTATCTAACAGGGTAATTGGTTTGTCAAAGTTTAGCTGTCAGTTAATTCTTCCAGTCTTGCTTACTCTACACATTTTAAAGCAGCACAAAGGGGTCGCAGGATGGCAATAACTTTTGTCTGTCGTATTTCTGTTCTTTCTAGGATCTAGCACAGATGGCAGTAAGGCTGGGCATTCCAGTATACTGGGTTCAGAGGTGGCCTTATTTGCAGGGATTGCATCAGGGTGCATCATTTTCATCGTCATCATCATCACTTTGGTGGTTCTTTTGTTGAAGTACCGGAGAAGACACAGGAAGCATTCCCCGCAACACACGACAACTCTCTCACTTAGTACATTAGCCACCCCAAAACGCAGTGGCAACAACAATGGTTCTGAGCCCAGTGACATTATCATTCCTCTAAGGACTGCAGACAGTGTCTTTTGCCCCCACTATGAAAAGGTCAGCGGTGACTATGGACATCCAGTGTACATAGTTCAAGAGATGCCTCCTCAGAGTCCAGCAAACATTTATTACAAGGTCTGAGAAACACACAACCAACTCTGTGATACCGTTGAGTCGTAGAGGAAACTCACTGGTCAAATGCTTTCTGTTGGGGTTTGTGATGACGCCTTGTGCGCTAGCATTGACTCAAGCACAGCGGGGAGAAGGCGACAGCTCTTTCTCTGGGAGCCGACATGAGTTGGACAGCTTACCTAGTCTGTAGAATTCCTATCTCGGTGAATAAATATTCACTAAAAGCTGGAAGACTTTTATGTAGAAGATGCCCATTCTGATTGCTGTACTCTTGTTACATTCATCATTCTCAAAGCCATGTGCTGCGGGCGTTCAGGCATGTACAAAAGCCAAGGTAAGATGGAGTGATCCATGGATGCTAATAGCTCTAGGCATCCTGGGAAGGTGCTCTAGGATATATCAAGCTTGAAATGCAATCTTCTGACTTTTGTGTGTCTCTCAGTGCGTACTGGATTTGTCACACAGACTTTAATGTCTAAGTAAGACTTGTTAAAAGTTCTCTTGCTTTTAGTCCGTCACTGTTCCATTTGTTTCTGTTATCCAGGGCTCTGCCATCCTTCACATAAGATTTCCTTTCACTCCACCTCCTGAATCACTAATGAAACATTAATGTTTGGAGATCCGTGCTCCATCCATCTGCTACGGCAGCCTCACTTGAATGGGTAATGGATTTATAGAAATTGTGTTTGATAGTAAGGAGCCTTCCAGCCAAAAAGTTAGGCTGTCACAAAGTCAAGAGCAGGACTGGGTGGTGGAGGGAAGGGCTGACTGCAGTTGCAGTTGAATACTGCTGCCTCAAAAATAGAAGCTGGGAAGAAAAAAGGAAAAAAAAAAGCAAACAACATTTAAGTAGCACAGCACTTTGGTATGCTAAGTTTTAAGAGGCAAGTAGAAGACACAATAACGCACAGTGGATTAGGGCTGCATTTGAAGGAATTCGTGGTTATCAAATACCAGTGTGCAGAGAAAAATAGAACCTTCAATACAGTAGAACAAAGGGGTATTGTTAGTAAGTGAACAAGCTTGGAGAGGACAAGACAATAGCAGGCCGCTGAGGATATATTAGGGCAGGGCTGTTGTGGTACTGGCAATAAAATATACAGCTTTGAAGCTGTAGAAAAATGTAGTCTGCTTTGGATGACTTTTAAGTAGACTAAGCTGCTATACTATCACATTATAGTAAACACAGGGAAAGCATTTAAGAAAATAGCAGAGAGCCAAATCTGACCAAGATGATTATAAGCCAACAGGTCAAATGAGCTGTAATTCTATCACTGGTAAAGTTGTGAAAAAAACCCAAGCCTTTTCCATCTCTAAAAGTGACACAGAATTTCTTTTTGACTGAGCCTTTTGATACTTTGGTTTATTGTAGTGCTGTCCCTGCACAGTGACTGTAGGTACTGTGACTGACACAGCCGCTCATTGGTGCTCCGTTGCAAAGTTAAAGCACATATGGCAAACCTCTTGCAATCCATAAGAATAAAATAAATTATGACACTGAGAAGGAGAAGGAAGATATGTCTTATTTATAATAGGTGTACAGAACACAAGGGATATAAAGTTTTTCTTCTGTTCATTCTTTCTTACTGTCTTGTTTTGGTTTGCCTGTTTTTTTACTAATATATATTTTGAGATTGCACAGAATCTACACCAGAAGATGTGAAATTCATTTGCGGCAATTGAATAGTCTTATCTTGTCATCATTTTACATATATGTGTGTATATCTATATACACACACATATATATGTTTATATACGCATATCTATACGTTAAAAATAAAGAAACTGCTTCTGGGAAAAAACATCAGCCATCCAGAAATAACAATGGGAGCATATTACAAAAAAAAAAATTAAAAATCCAAAACATCTCATGTTTTGCTTTAACTTAGGAGAAAACTAGGAAATATAAGGCCCAAAATATCAGGAAGCCATGTATTTAACAATGACGAGGTGTGCCGGCATTTATTTTCTGTGTTGTGTTTTCCTTTGCCATATGGGCTGATGTGTTCTGTGGATTTTGTTGAGGTTCATAGAGGGGGGTTTCAGGTTAAAAGTTTTCTCTTTAGCATGGCTGCTCCCCTAAAGCTCCCACTCTGGGGTGAAAATAAAAATCCTCTATTTTATATGTGCTATGCAAATAGACATTTCTAACGTGGTCATGTTACTATGGTAACACTTTGCTTTCTGATTTGGAAAGAAAATGTAGCAACAGCATTTTGGGGTTCTCAGACCTCTGGTGAGCACCTGCAAGAAAAACAAAGAAAAAAAAAAGAAAAAAAAAATCTGTTATAGAAATCATCTCTCTCTGTTTCCTGAACCTGAAAATGATACTGGGATGTTGGTCCAAAAGAGAAACAAAACAAAAAAAAATCCCAACCCATGGTTCTGTGGAAGGTTACCATGGTGACTAACTACAGTACATATGTAATTCTTTTCAACAACCCTTCCTTTCTGTGAATCCCATCTATACAAGGTTCTCTTGTAAGGCATTAAAATTTTATTTTGGGGGAAGGGGAGGAAGGGAAAAGATGGGTTTACTGATACTGATTTTTATTAAGCCAAATCTATGCTTCATCAGTTGGCTACATTCTAGTTATGTACTAAACTGTGAAAAAAATCAGACAAATTGCTCAAGAACAACTTGCAACCAGTTTAAAAAAAAAAAAAAAAGTGTACTGTGCGTCTGTTTTGTGTCTGGTGCAGAATTATGACAATCTACCAACTGTTCCTTTATTTGACGTTGGTCCAGCTTTGAAAAGTTACTGTAAATGCCTTGCTTGTATGATTATCTCTAGTCACCTGACTTGGAATTTGCACCATCATGTCTAAGTGAAGATGCTGTAAATAGGTTCAGATTTACTGTATATGGATTTGGGGTGTTACAGTAGCCTTATTCACCTTTTTAAATAATAATAATTAAAAAAAGAAAAGAAAAAAAAAAAACCACAACATGAAAACAAGACAAAAATGGCTTTTCTTAACCAGATTGTGTATATAGAGCAATGTTGGTTTTTTATAAAGTCCAAGCAGGATGTTTTGTATAAAATTTGAATTTTGCAATGTATTTAGCTACAGCTTGTTAAAAGGCAGTGTCATTCCCCTTTGCACTGTATTGAGGAAAAAAAATGGTATAAAAGGTTGCCAAATTGCCGCATATTTGTGCTGAAATTGTGTACCATGAATATTTATTTAAGAATTTCTTTGTCCAGTTTGTAAGTAACACAGTATTATGCTTGAGTTATAAATAATTTCTTCTTACTTTTTGTTTGTTTGTTTGTTTGTTTTGGTTTTTGTTTGTTTGTTTCATTCTGGTTTTAAACTAGCCAGTCATAAGCTAGAAGTCTGCTTTAGTTCCACATTGCAATTAGTTCCCAGAAAATTAAAATTATGGAAAGTCACATTCCACATCTGTTTCAAACTGAATTTGTTCTTAAAAAAATAAAATATTTTTTTCCTATGGAAACCTTTGTCTTCTACGTATTTTCTTCTTTTGTTTTGTGATTTTTTTCTTTTTTCAAAGATGTAAGTAAATAAGAAAGCTACCGAGCCTGCCTTCCTCTGCCCCTCCCACCCTTCTCTCTCGCTCTCCCTTTCCCCCATCTCTCCACCCCGAGTGCTAGTGGTTTGTGGGAAAGAAAGCTCCTTATAATACACTGACTTTTGTTAACCTGCTTCTTTCCCATCTGTTCTCTTACATATGTCAGCAGATTTTAAAAAACACAAGGGTCTTATGCCCTTGGAAGTCAGTGAGCTTCAGTCAGGTGCAGTAGCCAGGATGCCTGGATGATCTGGGAAGGCGAGATTATAACCACGCTGATAATTCCCAGACATTATGAAGTGGGTTTACAGTGTGGGCAGAGCCAGAGAGATACTATACCTGAAGGCTTCTGGGTGTTCTTGCTCTCGCTGCTGTCCCTGCTACTCCTGAGGAGGGGGAGCAGCAAGCCTGGGGTTGTGGGACTGAGCAAGAAGGGATAGGAGATGGAAGATACTGGGAGAATGACAAAGTATTAGAACTGATCTGGTCAAAACTTTTCTATGGTTCTTTCAGTGGGGCTATTCATTATGTCCCTGCTTACGTTAAGGAATACGGAGGCCAACGTGCAGTTGATGCAAGCCTTAATATAAGATCTGTGGTTGTATTGCTCTAATTTTCACTAGGATAACTGATTCTTTAATAAATAATACCTCCATTTTTTGACTAAGCCCTGTGACCCTGAAAGTGAAGCACGTTTCAGTTTGTTAGCATTGCATAAACGGTGTGATCATCTGTGGAGTAACAGGTGGGAAGGTCTACAGAGGGGAAAGATGCATTTGTCACCTTGACAGTAGATGCCAGTTTGTCATAGAATTGTCACTGAAGAAAAGCAGCTAGTTATTAATTGTATTGGTCATGCAACTCCCATTTGTCACATCTTTTTATTTAATGAATAATTAGGGAAAAAAATGTCTATATGGCAAAAGCACTTATATGTGTTGCAGTGGAACAAGTATTCTAAAGCAAGACTGACAGATAGCCCTAGAGACTGGAATGGTTGGGCTAGCATGACTTCGTGTTGATGAAGCTCATTTTATAGGTCTAGTTTACAGAATCTGTGCTGGAGGTTGACCTTAGAGGGAAGGTCACACAGTGGCACTTAGGTTCACCTCATGACTGTGCTACAGATGTCCTCGGGAGAGTTACTTGGTCCGGCAGAAGACCTAAGTGCCCATAGTGGAACGTGACCATCCTCTGACTTCTTAGTAAATCACTTGGGCCTAATCCTGCCTTTATGGCTGTAAATCACTTCAAAAGGAGGTAGTCTTGCTTATTCAAAGGCAAACACATACTTGGCTGTATGGAGACTTCACTCCCTGCTTTGTGCTTGCTCATGTGGGATTTCACTTGCTCATCTTGGTGGGCTGTCATGAGGGTCTCTGCATCATTAACAGCTGTGAGGTGCTCAGATCTAGTCTACACTAAAAACTTGTCTGATTACAGCCATCTGTTAAAGCTGTGACTCTAGCTTAGTTAAGGCTAAGGCTATTGTTTTTATTTTAGGCCTTGGCAAATACTGGAAGATAGTGATAAGAAAAATAATTTGACGGTGCCAAGTTTCCATGGCATTTTCATTTCTGTGCCTCTATTTTCTGTCGGTGATAAACATATATATTATAACTAGCATGTATGCTAACACCCACATACCTATTTTTGTCACTGTTTGAGCAATAAGGGAAAAGCAGTGTTGCTATAAATGGTGTCTCCCCTGCATCTGTGTAGTTACACAAAGGACAAGGGTGCTGTGTTAATGGGAGGGCTTTGCACACATACCTTCAGAAATATAATGGAACCTCCACTGAGTCTGCTAAACTCATTTTAGTAAGTGATATGTGCCTTAGACACTCAGCATAAAGTCACTGACTTATAACCCATCTTTTATAACTTGCAGAGGAAAAAAAAAATTATGCTTTCATTTTACACCGCTGCTGACACTACACTATTAATTATCAAACAGGCACAAAATCAGACTTTACTGCTTTTATTATGAAACTGGTTCCCTGGCAAGAACTAGTTCAAGTCAATAGGATCTGCTAAGTGGAAAATAAAATTATAATTCACAGTTGTTGCCCATCTAGAGTGCAATAAGGATCTATTACATAAAGTAGTGCCACACAAAGTAAGCATAACTATGTTACTTCCTAGGTTTAAAACATTATACCTCTTTCTGTAACCTTTATCTTTGCTGTGATACATTGATCAAATGCTCACTCAATCAACAGCATGCTCCATTTGATTCTATGGGAATGGTAAATTTTCTTTATGCAGAAAAGCTTAAAACTGTGTCATGGTCACCAAAATAAAGCAAAATGAAAACTCAGTCTTTTAAAGAAACACCCTTCATCTTCACAGCCACAATAGAAATTTTGGTGGGAAAAAAGCCCAGGGTTTAAGAACACCAAACATACTCATTATACAGTTGGCACATCATTACATGAAGCATCAGATCAGCCATCAAGTAATATTTGTTTTGGAAAAATATGAGTGTTGGTGGATATACTACAGTGTTTTCATGATTGTGCCATTCATAATCTGAATGGTGTTGGATTCAACTGACTGACCTATCATCTGTGAAATAAAATAATATCTCTTTCACATAACTCACAGAAATACTTTGATGCTTAATTAAGGCATAGTGTAACTCATAGGAATCACCCTACAGATAAAGTCATGGGGCTGAAGGTGGAACTAGAGTTCTTATGGGAAGTGGCTTGCAGATGATACTCTTGTCTGTATCTGGATCTGCTGCTGATGAGTGATATGCTAGCAAACGTGCTGGTGACTCCTGCAAAACAGGGGCAAGAGCCTGCCCACACATGAGGAGGAGGGGGAGGAGCTGCAGGTGGCTGTTCCTGGAGAAAGGCCTATGGAGCAAAGCAAGAAGAGGGAAGGTGTGTAAGAGGGTAGTGACTTACTGAGGGGGAGGCTTGGGGACATATGTAATGACAAAATCTCAGGAAGAAATATGACCAAGATGACAAGGTTGAGCTGTGGAGGTAGTTAGAGACACAGGGTCTTTACAGCTCTGGTAGAGGATTTGGTGGAAAACGGGTAACAGCACATGGAAGAAAAATGTTGGCAGATGAAAGGCAAGTAAGTGCAAATGTTGGCTGTATTTTCAAGCATGTGAGGAGATTAGGCCAGGCTGTTCTGAGCAGAGAAAGAGCCTACATGGGATGGAGAACCAAGACCAGAACTCAGTGTTTTCTGCAAGCTGAGCTCCTGTGAAAAAGAGATCAAAGGTCTGCAAGAAATTAATAACTATAGGACTATTAAAAAGCTAAACAGCAGAGGACTTCATGTGTAGCTGTTACAACTTCTGGAATAAGACTTGTGTTTTTGTAACTGCATTGACAGAGCTTCATGTGTTTAGGTTGCTGAGTGCAATTATTTTAATAATATGGGGAAAGCATTGAGGGTGGGAGAATGGTTGCTTTTAGATCAGACCTTCAGTGGATATAAATTGGATTAGTTCAGATTAAGATCTGATCCTACTTATCATAGTTCAGAATTGCAAATGCATAAGCAATACTTATACAGACTTTTTTATCTCTTAGCTATAAGAAAGTCCTTTATAAGAGTGTTCTCCTTAATATTATGAAGACCATACTGAAAAACATGCGAAAACCAACAAGCTTTTATCAGAAACTGCTATCAAATGCCATAAAAATTGTAATTTGTATTTTATTGAACATCTTCAGCAATTTGCTGTATCTGTTCATTAAAAGTAGGTTGGATTACTAGGAAATATATAATAAACAGTTTTCACATTTTAACGTGTCTTTTTGTCCTTTTTATCTGCTAATATTTAAACTCATTCCTTCCTACTTCAGCATTCAATTCTATTCCATATGCATAACCAGCAGGTCAGCTGTCCGCTGTTATTACATTGTGTGTTCATCCATACACACCATGTTCTCAGTATTTCCAAATCTTGTAATTCAATCAAAATACTGAAGTTTGGCTTTCTTTAAACTCAGCTGTTGGAAGTATATGATTACATGAACAATTTAGTAATTGTTCAGAAGCAATAACACTTTGGCCTTCATCATTGCAAGGAACACTGGAGGATGTGAGGCCAGAAGGCAGAAGGTGCAAAAAACCTCTTTTTGTGTCACTCTTCAATCTCAAGATTTGTGGAAACCTGAATAACTATGCAAGAGTTAAAAACAGGTGCTGCTTTTGCTTCACACTCTTTCTTTCATTATGTGCTATGTTTTCTTTCTGTACATAACCATCAAAGGAATCTCCTAGGCCTCAAAACAGTGTTCACTCTGTAGAGATTCATTGTGCTGGTCTGGAAGTCTTCTCTCCAATTTCTACTATTGAGAAAAAGGTGGCTGCTTTCCTTCAGCCTGTTTATCACAACCTCTGATCAGTATGGCTGGCTCAGTATGCCAGCACTGTCAGTCCCAAAGCACTTTCTGGGGCTTCATGACTTCCCAGATAAGGCTTTACTTCTGGACAAAGCTTTTGTTGCTCACCTTGAAAGTTTCTTTTCAAGTCTTGCCCTAGGCTTTCCTCTTTTCATATGTCTGGCTCTGGATTTCAGCTGGTGACAAGTTTTTCATGAAAAAAACAAATGTTCTGATGGAACACAGGAACAGTCCTTGCACCAAGAGTGTGTCTTCTTCTAAGCCCCTTATTTTCCAGTCAGCTTTAGTTTGAATTTTTGTGTGGCTTTATCTCTTCCTTTTGTATTCAATTGCATCTGAAGGAAAAATAACATGCCATAAAATTCCTAAATACAATTAAAACATAGCTTATTTCAATCCAGTTGGTTTTATATCTCCATTCATCAATACATTAAGCTAAAAATATCTCAGATTATTTTCTCTTGTTTCTTGTAACTTAAAAAAAAAAAAAATAGAATCTGTTTTCATAAAATTGTAACCAGTTTACTTTGGGAGGCATCATTTGAGCAGAATTAAGAAACTGATTCATGTGCAGGGCAAATGGAGTGAGCACATCTGAGAGACAGAATGACTTTTGGCAGTAAATAATATTTGGTTTTGTTTTGTTTCCTTGATTCAGCTTAATACTGAGAAGCAGAAAGCGTTGTTGGTTTTACTTTTGGTGCAGCAGCCTGGTGGCAGCCAGCTTGGGGCTTATTTATATAGCTTTGTCCTTTCGGTCTTTTATGATGAGCAGTGATAAAACTGAAGTCTGGATGCTTTGGCCACCAGTAGTTGTAACCTATGTGATTACACACAATACAAGGGATTTATACTAAAGACATTGTTCCTGCAGGAGAAATATAAATCCCTTTTACCAGCTCCCCTGCACCCTCTTCTAGTGCTGTGTTTTAAAACAGCAGATGTTTTTCCTTTGGATTTTTCACCTAGCCTAAATAGTTCAAAGATAGCATCAGAGCTATATTTATCAAGCTATACAACACTTCTGTTTTTCTGTGTAGTTGATTGCTTGCAGCATTTCCACAGCATCCCCTAATTCAAGACAGCATTAATAGACCAGTACCTCCAACCATCCAGATGAGACATAGGAGGCTTATTTTTGTATAATTTTCTTGAGAATCCTACTGTCACATTTTATTTGTGTCACATTACTGACAGGTCGAAACACCAGTATAACTTGATTCAGAAAGGCCTCATCCCTGTTCACAACAGTCGTAAGGACTGATTTTATTTTCTCTCTTTCAGTCACCATCGGTGAGGGATTACCCCTGGGCTGTTCAGGCTTTTACAGGGAGGCGGAGAGGAGGTGGTGAGGCCTCAATCCCCAGCACTTTGATTGTTCTTTCTCAAAGGGAATAGCTGCTCCGTGTTGCACAGGACAGGAGTTTCGCACGGCCCTTGCTGCGGCATCGAGTGTGTGATAAATGCAGGGACGAACCTCTGAGTGACGGTGCTCAGTAAAAAAGCTTTCTGCACGTCTGTGACAGCAATCGTTTGGAAATCAAAAGATTTCTTGGAAGGGGGCTGATTTTGTAAGGAAGGCACGCGAGGGCTGATCGAGGGGTTTTTGACATGCATTAGTTCATCCGCTGTATCACAGCCGAGCGCTCCACCAGTCATGCTTTGCAAGAAACGAACAATGAGCAGGATCCGGCTTAATTAAACCCTTGGAAGCTGCATGGGTGGTGAGAATCACAGAGTCAGGGAGAAACAGCTGCAACAATCACAGCAGCATCTTCTGCAAACCCAGAGGTAGGCACTGGCTTCTCACGAGAGGCTGTTTCTGGGTCACATAAGGAGGTCTCAAAGGCTTACACTCCGTATTTATTATTTGATGGCTCCACTTAACATTACTGCTAGCTCCCAGAACAGCGTTTGACCCAAACATGATTTCTTAAGCCAGAAGTGGAGTTTTTTGTTGATGCAATTGACTAATTTCAGTGATCTGAAGAATTTGGCCCCTGATTACTAACTGATTGACAGCTCTGAATCTGGTGGCAATTAAATCACTGTAAAATATAACACCCATTTAGTAACATTTCCAAGTATCTTAGAAATAATGTCTCTCTACCCATTGCCAGCTATTTTAAAATAAACGTAATCATTGAATGTACCAAGTTCTTTTTCTTCAAAACCAATTCAAATCAGGACTCCAAGTACTCTTAATCAGTGTTCAAATTCTGATTTTTTTTTAATCTTCCTCAATTCTAGCTCTGAGTGGTTTTCTTTGGAGGTGAGTTTTATAGTTCAGTCACACATCATATAAAAGAGTGTTTTCTTTGATCAATTTTTAGCTTTCCACCTTTGAAACTCTGTTCATTTCTTCTGAGTCAGAAATCAACTCCTAAGTTCTATCGCTTCTTAGCATATTTCTACCTTTAAATAAAATAAAAAAAAGGTTCATCTCATTCTCATGCTTACAGTACCTATACTCCTTAGTCTATTTCCATTTAGTGAATTTTCCATGCCCCAAAACAACTTTTTTTTTTCTTTTTTTTTTTTCCTGTACTTTGAACTCTCCGTTAGTTCTGCTTTATCCTTCAAAAATAAAGAGAGAAAGAATATATATGTAGTTTGCTAGTCAAGATTTCATGGCTTTTTCCTACAGTGTAATAATAGAAGAGCTGAGGAGGAATGGGATATGAAGGAGTTTGGATGCGATCTTGGCCAGTTACTGTGTCCACAGCATTGTGGGAAACTGCTGCTGTAAAACATCTTGGATGGTGATAAGCACTTTAAGCTTGCATTAGTAGTAGTAGGATTTGAAACTGCTCAGTACCTCTTAGGCATCCTACCCAGAACGAGAGGATCAGAACTTTGGCTGCAGTCACAAAGCTTAAGAGGTTTCTACCTATTGCTCTACAACAATATCAGGATGTTTCCTTTGTAATACATTAACAGGAAATATTTTCCTGAATAATCTTGTATCTTCCAACCTGGTGCATAAAACTCCTTTTTCAAACAGGCCTCTTAAGCCACTTTTTTCTCCCAAAACACATGAATCATCTTTGTACTAATAATTTGCCTTATTTCTCAATCCATCTTTTGTAGACAGACCACATTTTTGAGCAAAGGCCACATTCTTTTCCCACGTACTAAGGGTCCCTGCTAGCAGCCAGACTGTCACTATCTCCATTACCTCTAAAAATATACATTTGCCTTCCAGTTTAGATCACTCACCAGGCTTGTAGGAGACCTAAGTTTAACTACATGGCCTATGTGACTCAGAGCAGAGGTACGGGTATATGATTTCAGGTTAGTGCCCTACCAGGTATTTTGAATCTGTTGTTCATTTCTTTTGGCATTTTATTGCTTTTAGTAGCTGAACAGCTACTGCTCAGAGGAGCCTCTAACACACTAAAATTCATGAACCAATGGTCTTAGGGTGTCAGGCTCTAACTCTGCTCATCCAGTCTCACCAGAGACGTTCAGTGGCATTATCCTGTCACTGTTGAATAAAAGAGATGGATCAAAGATATCCCCAAACCTGACACTTAAGGAATGATCCTTAAACATGGAGGGCATGTCTCATGTTGCAGAAGAGACTGCAAGCCTATCATCTACACATCCTAAATCTTGTCTGAGGGCTCTGACACATACATTGTCCCAATTCAGCATGTGTCCTAATTGGGAGATAAGGCCTTAGTGGCAATATGCCTGCTTGTAGGCTCTCCTCTGAGCTTTTGTCTTGGGCTGAGTTCCCATACACTTCATTAATGGAGGACAGTGAGCTCCATCAGGAAGGGTTTGGGTTCTTTTTCAAAAATCAAGGCACCCCCTGGGTCCAATATGAGGGGGAGGTGTCAGCAGCACCCATCTGAAGGAATTAGATGAGGAAAGGCACAGTGAAGAGCCTGATTGCTTCTGAAGATCTGAAAAAGATTAATCTGTCAATTTTTGCTCTAAATGGGAAGCTGAACTTTAAGTCATGGCTTAACCAAAGGGCAGCATATGGCAGCACTACAGCTGTTTGAAATCCACTTGCACTTCACACTGGCACTTTGACAAACACCATTGTGTTACAAATACTGATGACACAGTAAATCTAGGGCCATGTTTGGCTCTGGTGTATGCAGGAATAACTCCCACTGACTTTGTACAAGTCTACACCAAAAGATGTACGGAAGTGTGTAGGACTGAAACAAATATATAGTGCATAGAATCAATCCTGGCAGACTGAGAAACATCTGATGCAGTTAAACTCCTGTAGCAGGCAGCATGTATGCCATAATGTGGAAATGTGGGAAAAATTCATGAATCCATGAGGTCTAGGAGATTCCTGGTGATTTAAAGACAAGACTTGAATTCCTGCATTAAAGTAACAGGAATGCTGGCTAATCAATGTAAGGGGAAAAGGGCTCCTCCCGCCAAGATCCATTTGCTATCATTTTTCATACTTCATTTCTCATCTCTCTGCCAGTTTCTACAAGGAAAGAAAGACTTCAGAGGGATTGTTTTCTGGAGTTAGAACCTGCAGGAGGCCTAAAAAGAGCATTAGACAAATATATCAGAGAAGAGATCAAGTTGCAGGGGAGCTGTGGCTGCCAATGATGAGATCTTAGTCACTTTAGGTCAGAAACCAGGTGTTAATGCTGTTGATCCCACAGCTGCTTGCCATCCCCTGTCTCATCCTGTAATGAACAGTCTCAGCCATATAGCTTTTGCAGCTCCAGATGTTTAAAAATACACTTTTGGAGTACTTGAACAATAAATTGCTCTTTTCAAAGTACTGGTTTCTATGTTCAATGGCTGAGCCAGTGCTGACTCCTATACACTGATTTTTAGATGGCATTTTAAAAGCTTCAGCAAGTCTGGACACATATTTTCTTTGCTTCAACCCCTTCAGCACTGTGGTTTTAGATCCCCTGAGGTTCATATAACTACAAAGGGCTTAAAATTAGAACAGTAGAAAATAAATAATAGGAAATCAATACCCTTCTTTTTCTCAACAAGTGTAAAGGCAGAAGGGAAGACTGCTGTAAACATATCTTATGAATTCAACTTACTTGTGCATTTTCTACCACTAAGAGCCAGAACAAGCTGGCTTATACTAAACGGTCAGGCAGCAGGGACGATTTTGCAAAGTATGTAATAACTGAAGAAAATACCATCCCACCAGAACATTTGGGGGACTTTATTTTATAACAAACACAACCCCAAATTTTTTAAACCAAATGACATCACAAACAGTTGGAAAAACAGAGCAAGAGAAAAAAAAATTGTTTAAGGTTCAATAAACAAAACCTATCCTCATGTTAAAGACATGTACTTTATCCTAAAAGACTCAAAGCTGGTGCTGGCATCAAAGACAAGGATGTCAGCAGGAAGTGCCAAGGAAACAGCTGAGGCCTTGCACTTCAAAAAGCTTAGCTCTGGGTGAGAGATGTTCCCACCAACAGTGAAGATTCACAGATGACATTTTCAGATGTCTTCAGTTTTTTGCATCCAGGCAATCAGATGATGTATCCTATGCCATATGTCTTTTCCATGGGCTTCAATGCTTAGGTGCCTACAACTGCTTTCAGTTCTCCACTGCAAGGTGGAAAAGAGGTATATGAAAACATCCCTGGTTTGTCTTGTTATTTCAGAATTAGTTCCGTGAGATTTGGACAGATTCCTATCTCTTTTCCATTAGCAGAGATGACAATTTTTAGCTGCTTAATGCAGTGTTAACCATTTTCTCCGAAAAGGACATGGCCCACCCATTAGACCCTTTACAAATGATTGATTTAACCTAGAAATGTCTATTTACAAGCTAATGCAAAAAAATATTAAGGATGAATAAACTAATTAATAAGCAGTGTATTCCCTATGGCAACATGAATAAAATTACTGCTAGGTTAACAGAGAATTCAGCACCACTCCATATGCTTCTTTTAGTGGTGTTCAAACAGTACATGTGTAAACTCTGGGTCACCTTATTGTTTCATATTTAAGTGAGTCATTAAAGGAAGCTGTTACCTATTGAACTGATTGGGATTTTTTTATTCTTTCCGGCCGCTGTGAAGAGATATAATAGACTTCTTATCTTTCTAATAAATCTAGAGTTCTTATCAAACTCTTGCTTTCAGAAAAAATTACTCTGTATCCCTAGAAATGAAGCTGTTTCCCCTAAAATCAGAGGTACCATATTAAATATTTATAATCTGAAAGATGCAAAGAGAGACTCTGTGTCTTTAATGCTATTCATTCATTTGTTTGTTAAGGTGGGGCAGGAAAACTCAGTCTGAAAGGGTGTGGGAGGAAAAGCAGCCTTAGGCACAGCTGATAATAGGTCTCTGTGCCCCAGATGCAGAAAGAGTTGTAGGCATGGCAATGCTTAAACCTAAATTTTGGGTGTCTGACTTCTGTAGTGGAATCCAGAGACCCAAATGTGGTCCATGAATTCCCCATTTAGTGCCTGGGGAGAAGAACTAGGTGAATCATAATCTACCCAACTAAATTCAGCTATTATGTACAGGTTCTGAAGTCAGTGGGGTTAAACTGAAACTTAAATGGAGAACATTTGGCCTGTGGTTTACTTGAAAGAAAGGAAAAAAAGAGTAGAAGTGTGTATTTCTTTAAATTTTCTGCTGACAGACCAGAGATAATTAGCCTACAGCTGCAGCCTGGGGAGAACTGCTCTTTTTTTCTGCCTTGAAACAGCAGGTGAAAGCCTAGAGAGAGAAGCTGGGTGCCATTGACTTAATTTAGTTGCTTGAACTGAAGGCAGCATATAACACCACAGAGAAGCAGGGCAGTGGCAAATCTTTAAGACCGGGATTTCTAAAGAGTGGTAATTAATAAGCAGAGATGAGAATATGTCTAGGCACAAGAGAGGATTAAAAATATGTACTTAAGACACCCTTGTAGTATCTTAGGTGCCTTAGGGACAGATCAGCTAGACACATGCTCTCTCAGAAGTATTGCAGTCTGATGAGAAATGTATTATAGCAATAGAGAATTATAAACAATAGAAGGTGGAGGAGAGTCACTAAAACCATCGTAGAGTTATATAGTACTACACACACATCTTAGGTAAACAACTTTTCCCCAGTTGTCCAGTGTGCTCCCACACATTGCTCTGCTCCCTAATAAGGCCTGCTGTTTTTTTGCAGGCACTCCTTGTGACATCCAGATACTCACTTCTGTTGTGAGCCAAAACATGAAGTCATGTATTGTTTGCAACATTTCTTGTATTGTGAGAACCTCTTTTTTAGAAATCTATTAACATGAAGATTACTTGACGTGTGTTAAGGGGAAAATTATTTGTCTGTTTTAATAGGCAATAGATTAGAAATAGGA
This sequence comes from Ceryle rudis, assembly GCA_033439905.1. Classification (NCBI taxonomy): domain Eukaryota; kingdom Metazoa; phylum Chordata; class Aves; order Coraciiformes; family Cerylidae; genus Ceryle; species Ceryle rudis. The sequence continues at coordinate 56,958 of JAAGNO010022628.1, forward strand.
AAAGGCAATGATAATAATTGAATATAATTACTGGCCCACATAATTTCTTATGTTACCTGTTCTATTGGGCATTTGTTTGAAGAGGCTTTTAATCTGTATGAGATGATAAAATTTATAGAGATAAAATTGCTCCATCTTTTTTTCAGGAAGGATCTTCAAAGTAGCCTGTTCACTGTATGCTGACATTTTAATAACATCAATGGGAGGACTTGTGGAGTAAGTTTAAATAAGTATGGTGAAGTAAGACACAGGATTAAAAAGAATTAAAATGAGTGGATAGAAGCTGTCTTTCCAACACTTCCATTTGAAGATGAGAGAGATCAGTGTCAAAAGACTACTATACTGCTTTGTGAATCAGAAGATAAGATTTCTATTAACTATACTGGCTCCTGGCGATCACCAGTCTCTCCTCCTTCCTATGTGCCATGTACAGACAAAGTCAAGTCTGGTGAGGTGAAAGGAAATCTTGGTTTGAGAACTTGAGTAGGTACAGTCAAACATGAGTACAGCTGTGATGTAAAGCTAGGTATGATTCCACAGAAGCAATGTAGATATGGCCATATTTATTAGGTCAGGTATTGTGTGGCATGAATACTTGGAGCCATTGTCCAGAAACAATAAAGCCTCATTTGTACCCAAGGTTAATATTCTAGTATTTTAACATTTCTAGTTATAAGAGGTCTCGCTAGGTAGGGCACAGATCCAGGTGAAAGAAAAGCCATAGTACCTTGTGGCCTGATCTGTCTCTCTGTGCTTGCACACTACTCCACCTGAGCAAATAACCCCTACCAAAGCAGCAGGTGACCAGGAGTAGATAAAGAGGCAGTACCATGCAGGAACCAGGTCAGATCAGGAAACAGTTATAATTCACAGGATTTGTTTTGTTTTCTTTTTTCCGTTTCTATTCTCATTATGTCAGGATATGGAGAACTTGTTTCTGAGAAGCAATAATGAAGCATGCACATCCTCCAGTGCAGCATATGCTTGAGGTATTACAAAATGTTGTGGGTTTTCTTTAAAGCCTGCTCTAGCAGCTGTTGTGTTTGATATACTGTCACATCAGCAATTTTATATGCCTTTGATTAAACTTTTTGTTTTAGAATGGCACCTCATGTTAACACCTAAGAGCAGAGCCAAGTGGAATAGCAAACAGAAGGAGGAAGAATGCTGGAGGAAAAAACCTGCAGATTTGGGATAGCTGCTTAGAGATATTGTGCAAAAACCTGTGAAGATTTCTTCTTTCACCAAGAAAAAAAAAATATTATTTTAGAGGTTTATAAGAAGTGTTAACAACTGTGTACTAGACATTACTTTCCCCTTGTTTAGCAAGATAAATCATTATTTTACCAAGCCTTTTCAAAGATTGTACTAAGTGTTAAGTGCCAGCTTTTTGCTATTTATTTATTTACTTTTATAAATTAGTGATATATTGGATGCAAAATCATTTGAAGGATTGCATATTTATACAGTGAGCATAAATCTCAAGCCTGTGTTAGGTTTCTAGCAGCACAGTGAAGCTCAGCCATACCCACACACCTGCATGAAGTGGGTGTTTTCATTCCTTGGATCATGTGGATTATCTCCACTGTAAACTATGCATTAATAAAAAGCAGAGCAGGCACTTACATATTCCCTTTTGGAATTAAGAAATAAAAGGGAACATATATACTTGTCTGCCTTTGAGGAAACTTTTAGAAAAGAAAGCTCAGAAAGAAAATGCCAGGAGTGTAATGACTAATAAAATAAGGAAAAACACTGTGGTGTTTTAGTTGTAAATGTATCTTAGAAATGCAAAAGCAAAATGCTACTGAATAGCTAAGGAAGATGACCATTTTCTAAGTGCCCTTCTGCTGGCCATTTGAAAGAAAAAAAGCAAACAACAAAATCACCAAACCTAAAAAATCCTCATTTTCAGTGAAATAATTTTGATCAATCTTAGACCTTAAAAACTGTATTTATAGATAATAAGAAATGTCATGACAATGACTTTGATTTTTCCACCACTGCTGGCCTCAGGAAAGGAAACAGAATCCAGAAAAACAATCATGACTGAAAAGTATTCCATCATCAGTTATCATAGTGCAATGGTGTGGCAAGGAACATCAGAAGATCAGGAGTCTGAAGAGCTGGGGGTGCAGAAGGGAGGTGTTCCCAGAGAAGGATGGACAGGGAGACTGGGATGCAGGATAGGGTGGGTTTGGTAAGTGAGGGCAATACTGTACAGATCCAGCAGGACAAACTCAAGAGGGGAGCACTGCTAAGCAGGGAGTAATGCTCTGTAGAAATCCTCTTCATGTCCTCTTAGCTCCTTATTCCCTGTAAAGACAGCTTGAAATTGTCATGGTTGTTCACAGGGTGTGGCACAAAGACATTAAAATCTTGTTTTGGCTAATCAGAAATATCCTGAAGCTTTTGACTACTAGGACCTGGGGCACTGGGAAGATGGAAAGTGTGAGTATTCTATTAGCTATATTTGATTCCTTATTAATTTTATAGTGGCTTACACACTTGGTATAAAACAGATCAATATTTCATCTTTTGTTAGTCTATTACATTTCTGTTATTATAGTTTCCAAAAATATTTTCATTTGTTTGGTTGTTGTTGTTTGGGTTTTTTTTTTGTTACCAAAAATGTCACAATAGTATATATTAATGCCACCTTGTTTTTAAGGAACACAAATATATTACTGCAAGACTAATCACGTGATTCAAAAACCCTTCAGTGCTTTGTGGCTGTAGGCTTGTATTACCTTGCTCTTACAGGAGGATTGTGGCTGCTATTTTTTGTTAATTCATTTTGTGCAATATTTCTTATTTCTCTTAAGGCAATATGCAGTTATTGTGGATAGGCATTGAACCACTATTTTCCCTTTGTCTCTTCTTTTTTTACTTGTGCTCACACTGTAAAATATTGTGTAATTTCAGAAGGATGTAAATGAAAGAACAGATTGAAAAATAAGTAGCTTCATGTACATCTCATACTTTAAACTTGTATCTTTCATGCGCAGCCAAAAATTAGATGATAGTATATAGTTTTTTCCTCTTTAGGTTTGTATTTGAACATTTATTTAAAAAAATGAAGTCCAACCTAATCAAGTGCATACACCCATTCCCTGAGATAGGATTATTAGTCAGACTGTTGTACTACTGCTTTATTTAAAAAAAAAAAAAAAAAAAAGAAAATCTTTTCTTCCAGTTTATTTTTGCATGTTGGTCAGGAGAAATACCATCACTTCTCACGTGTTTGGCTGTTCAGTCTCATCTGATTTAGCTCAATGGGTGTTTGTGCCAACTTACACATTGGCCAACATTGCAAGGCAAAGTGCTAATTGAAAGAACTCACCATTGCCCAGGGCTCTCAGTTTTGTGGCTAGAGCAGCTGATTCTACCAACAACATTATTATCCAATGTTTCCAACCCAGATGGTGAAAATGGGAAGATTTGAACTGGGTCATCATTTTGATACAATTAAAATGAAAATGTTTATTGAATTGCCAGCGTTTAGTAACCTGCCAGTGGCCACTGCAACTCTTAGTAGGGAGCATAGCTGTGTCAGATTCAATTCAGATAATCACAGGTCAGCTTAAACACTACAGCTGTAATCTTTACCTCTTTTTGTAATGGAGCTCATTTAGGCACATGGGTTCTTTGACACTAGGCTCTTGTGCAAGAACTTAGAAAGGCAGAAAAGGTTCCTGGATTACTTCATAATTGTGAAAGCCTGTTCAGCTTTCAAAAGAACAGTTTACAAAAGCTCCTTGAAGAGAAGCCTGGAGGTATCCTAACCCCACACAGCGAAGGTACCAGTCAGTCACTGGGGTGGGTCACAGAGGTTACCGGAGATAAAGGAATTTTGCAAACTGTGCATAGATGCTGCATGACTCAACACACCGAGAGGGGAATGAACTCACTCCGCTGAGCAATTTAATGTCCTGGAGTAATGAAATGATAAGTCTGTTTCACACAGTGGGCCTGTCAAAAAACAATAATAATGACAAAGGGATTCCCTTAGGAGAACTCTGAAGAGTTTTACTTGGAAGATTTTTCTGATGCAAAATCATAATTAAATCCAGTAAGCCCCTGTGACATATGGTGAAATCAAGTTAAAGACTAACATTCAGAAATATTGATTCAACCATTTTTATCCACTGCACATGGCTGAAATAGTTAACTACTGTTGTCCCTGTGGAGCATTACGATTTGCTGGAGAGGAAAAGACAGCTTGGTCCAGGAAGTGTCTACTTAATTTTACCTCAACTTATGTTTCATTTATTTATTGGTTTAGCCTCAAATTAAATTGAAATTAGAACCCTCAAATTAGACCCTATCATTCAATTGCAGGTGTACTGAGCCTCTCCTAAAAATAATGTGTACAAACGTATGTGCCACAGTATGTGCTTTCATGTCAACGCTCCTGTAATCTTCATATGCTTGTATTTAATTAAAACCTATTAAATTCATACTTGGGGGGAAAAGGAGGACAATACGTCACAACTGCTCCTTTTCAGAATAATAGCCATTTATAAAAAGCATGCAGTGTATTTAAAAACAAGTAAAACCAGGTAGCCTATTATAATTTTTTCATGTTATGCATTCACATTCTGCAGAAGGTCTTTAACACTTGGTCTATGATAGGTTGCAACATTTTTTTTCTATCTAGAACTCATTTTTACAAGCTTTGCTCAGGTACAGCAGTATGAAGGATGACTCTTGTTCTATCTAATGCACACGACTACAATTATGCCCTCAAAATATTGCTTTAAATTTACGCAGTAAGATAAAGCCTCTGTAAGTGTGAATAAAGGCATTTTATTATCACTGGTGATAGCATATAAGCTTTAGATAATTAATTAGCTCAGGTATTTCTTGCATCACATTCCCAGCTTTTTGCCTTGGTTAACCACAAATTTAGGGTAAGCCTGTTACTAGCACAGCAAATACATGACTAACAGCCATTTCATATACAGCACTAACTGGGCTTTATTATATTCAGTAATACCCAACACACAATGACTTGGAATGAAGACATTTCTAGAGTACAGCTTTGAAACCAGTTTCAGCAATCATGCATAGTAGTGGAATGAAATATGGTTGCCATGCAGGAGTAATGTGTGGACAGTTATATTGTAACTGTATGCTCTATTTCTTGAAGTGAAATCCATTATTTGAGTACCTGCAAATTTGAACCTAAGTTCCAAAATCTGCTGATTTTCTACCAAGAGTTCCTATCTGCTTTTTATTCTGCTTGGCTCTAGTCTCGTGTCAGAACACCTGATGTCACTGTAAAACAAAAGGAAGGTCATTCAAGAGCATATATATTACCTTGTTGAATTTGCATTTCCCACTGAAAGATGGGAAATCTTCAATATTCCCAATCTTCATAAAGGATTTTACTAACCACATTACCTGTATCCTGACTTTTAAGTCTTCATCACCTGACAGTAGATGAATTGGTTGATTACCTGATTATTTCTCTCTATATAAAATACTTAACATTTTACTTTAAAATATGCATTTCTAAGTGCAGTGCTAGCCTGTGTGAGGCCTGGTAAGGCCTGGTAAGAGCTCAGAGGCACAGATAAATATGATAATTCATTTAACCTTTACTTCAAATCCACTTACTTGTTACAGGCACAAATCACGTGTAAAAGCTTTAAGATGAACGTACAACCTGCACTTGGTTGTGTGGTTTGTGTGGTAAGGCGCATAAAGACATGAAGATCTCATGTCATGTAAGCAGATAAATTCCTGCAGAAGTTGGCAGCACAGACAAGGTGTGAAATAGCAGCCTTGCAGCTTGAATACTGGATCAATGAAGACTTTTAAAGTTGATTTTAGGGATCTGCTACTAGATTCTTACTACCTGCATTAAATATTGGTTGTTCTGATAGTTATTAATCTATTTGGTTGGCTCATAAAACTCAACAGTTTTAGTTTTCTTCAGCTATAGCCTTTGTTTTTCGAGCTCTATATCACAGAGATACCATGTCAAATTATATTTTTCTAATCCTATTAGAGCTGTATCTGTTATGATATTAATTGGTGGAAAACAGTATTTAATAGTTATCCTATTATACAGTCTTTTCCTTTATCACTGGTTTAGTTTGTATCTCTGGAGCTCAGATTTTCCTCTGGCTTTTAATTCAGTATGTTTGAAAATTTGGAGCTTCAACAAAGGCATGAATGGAAGAACGATATCCTCACTCCTCCTGCTTGGCTAACACAAAGGAAGTGTAGTATATCTCTCCTTTGTTTCTAGGTAAGGATTTAGAATGGCTTTTAAAATATCTCAGATTACTTTTCTCACATTGTTTATCCAATATGACCAACCATAGCAGGCTCTCTGCCAGTCCTCTTGTTTAACTTATCAGCTTGCGTAGCTCTGTGGAATCTTTCTCATACATTTTTTTTCCCTTCACACAACACTCACCCCAGGTGAAATTCATTCCTGGGTCTAGAGGCAGATCAAGGCTCATGTGATAAGTTGTTGCTTAAATTTATAGCAATATTATGAGGTTTTTAATTCATTTTAAGGACCTGGCATGATCCTCTGAACAGGTGCGAGTTTTAACTATTAAGACAAAGTTCTCTTCAGCTGGAAAACTTGCAGCTTTGGCTGTACTTTCAAACAATTTAAACTTTCAGACTACTTTACTGTAAATGCAACTTGCTGTGAGTGAAGCCCAAGGTAATGTGACACTTAAGCTTCATTTGTATGGAAGACGAACAATGGCTGTTACAGAGATTCAGAAAGGTGGGGAAGACCAAATTATCCACTATTTTCAGTATGAGCGATTCAATGAAAACATTTAGCAGTTTCAGAAAAAATCAGCTGACACCTGCATGCTTGGTATTATTCATAATTGAATTAACAGTGAGAAGCAGCTACCAAGAAAGTGATTATATTCATTCTATAAAAAAGAATGAGCTACTTTCACTGTTTGCCTTCTTATTTTTGTAGATTAATAACTCCATACTAGATCTAGTTTAAATTAGATAAAGAAAATACTTTTCTTC
>JAAGNO010022629.1:0-12028 GCA_033439905.1 Ceryle rudis
CCAGCCACTGCCTGCCCCAGTCACTGCCTGCCCCAGTCACTGCCTGCTCCAACCACTGCCTGCCCCAGTCACTGCCTGCTCCAGTCACTGCCTGCTCCAACCACTGCCTGCCCCGGTCACTGCCTGCCCCAGTCACTGCCTGCTCCAGTCACTGCCTGCCCCAGCCGCTTTCTCCTCCATCCAGTTTCTTCTCCAGCCACTGCCAGCCGAGCACACTGCACTTGCTATCAAGTGTAGTTCATGGTGGGCGATACGAGCTGCACTTGCTCCCTCCATCCATCCACACACTCAGTGCCTTTGGCAATGTCGTGATATTCCCACTCATGGCTCACCATGGAGAGCATCTCCTGGCCATGAATCTGAGGCCAGGAGGGAGATTGTGTGTGCCTAAAATTACCCCCTCCCACCGCGTTACGCAGGAGCTCACCAGTGAGGCCGAGGAGGAGGAGCGTGACTGGCATCAGGAACAGAGGCAGCACCCCCATGTCCGGCTTCCCCGTGCCGTGCCGGCTGGCCGGGCAGGGACCCAGAGTCACTGCTGCACTGTGGGCCTCCCACAGGCACATGTCCAGAGGAGGTGGCCCCTGAAACATGCAGACAGCAGTGTTAGTGGTGATGGCCAGGAGAGCCTTTGCCCTGACAAGGGCCATGCAGGACCTGCAAACGAGTCTCTTCTCAGAACTTACTTGGAGCAATGACCATGAGTCACAAGAGAAATAATCCCGGTTGGTTTTATTAAGAACAAGAGATCATTTTTGAGTGGCAAGATGAAGGTGGAGAGACACATCCCACCTGAGACAGGACTGGAAGCAGCAAGAGCTTGAGGGTTGGGCTGCTGTTCCAGCAGAAGGATGGACTTCAGACCCAGAAGCAAACAACCCTTGGATACCAGGCTTTGGAACAGGCTGCCCAGGAACGTGGTGGAGTCCCCATCCCTGGAGGGGTTTCAAAGACATGTAGATGAGGTGCTGAGCGACATGGTTTAGTGGTGGGATTGGCAGTGTTGGGTTAATTGTTGGATTTGATAATCCTGAAGGTCTTTCCCAAATGAAAACAATTCTCATTCTATGATTCTATATACCCCGTACCATGCGTGGGTAAACTGAGTCACACATCAAATCCAGGCAGAATTGGGAAGGAGCTTCCCAACCAAGCCTGAAAGGCACTTCCTAAACCACAGAGTGGACTGAGTACTACACCAAGTCATGTCACACAGCCCCCTTTGGAAAGGGATGGTGCTACACTTTGTCCCCAGCCAGGCTGCCTGCCCCATGTCCCCCCCTGCAAGGCTGCTCCGGCTCTGCTGGTGACAAAGACTCAGCTAAAGCTCTGCCATGGCCAAACCTCTGCCTTGCCTTGGCTCCCCTCCCTCCAGTGCTCTCCTCCTGTGGGCTCCTGGAGACCTGCCCACCTCCTCCTGTGTGAGGAGGGGACCTGCTCCACTGGTGACACAGTATCCCCACTCTGAGGGGCCCTTCCCAGCACCTAGCCTGTACTGGGGCCCCCATGGGGTGCCACCAGGCAGTGCATGGTCATATATGGTACTTGAGCTACGAAAACACCCTGTCCAGTGCCATGCACCCATCTTTCTTCATCACCCCATAATGAATTAATGCACCCAAGAGCTCTCCCGGGCAGGTCTAATCCCTGGCCACCCATGCCCCCGAAGACCCCCACACTAACCACCCAACACAAGACCTCCTCACCTCAACTGGCACATTCCCAGGGGCTTTACCCAGAGGCCCCCGTTGACTCTGCTCTTCCTCAACCATTGGGAAAAAAACAGGGAAAGGCATTTCTGTGAGAAGACAGAAATCTCTGGGGTCTTATGGGACAATCTCATTCACCTGCAGGATGGAGGCACAAACTCCACAGGACAGGAGGAAAGCAAACAGGGAAGAGGTTAAGTATCAGAAGATGCCATTTCCCTTTATTCACGGCTCCCTTCAGAAATTTCCTCCAAGGTGGTGGCCTTCTAGATCTCACTCGCAGACCATTGAGAAGTGGGATGGGGGCTGATTCTGCTCCCCCTTACATCTCTGGGAACCCAGACTATCTTCCCAGCAGTCCCAGCAGCCAGCCTGCCCACAGCACTGGGCCAGCAGCGTGCACTGGTGGAGGAGTGCCATCGTGAGGATGCTTCCACACGCTGGCTCCAGAGCCAGGCTGTAGGTCTCAGCTAAGCTGAGCCCTAAAATGCGTTCCCCCAGCCTAGAGCAGGCACAACATCTCCTGAAGAGATGGGTACCGACTGCTGCTGCTTGAGGCATCTTCTGAGGGGCAGAAAATTGGGAAAGGACCTTGGAATCTGACGTAGCAGTGACCAAACCCGCTCTCTGTGGTACCCTCTCATCCAGCCGTTCGCCGCTCCTGGTTTTCTGAGGCAGAAATGCAGGGTGGGAAGAGCTCCCAGGTGGGACCATGTGCTGGTGCCGTGTCCACCTAACCAAGGTCCCTCAAGACCATAGGTCAAATGGACTCCCATGTCTCTAGATCAAGCCTTTGACTGTTGCCAGCACCAGTGAGAGGTGACGGAGCACAGGGCTGGACGTGCAGGATGGAGCCACCATGGATGGGATGTGGCCCTATTACACCTCCCTGCTCTCACCGCTCAGCTCTTGCTGAGCAGCCCTCGGGAGGAGACCCGCCAGCAGACAGTCAGCTCAGTGATGGGGGATGAAAATCAATCTACTCTGGGAGGTGGTGCTTTTCAATACTCCATTCATCCCTTCTGCAGCACCGAATAATGTCGCCTTTTGTCCTGCCAGCCCTCCCCACTCTCCGTTGGGGCAGAGCTGACAGACGGCCCCTCTGCCACCCTGCCCCGGCCAAACCCCCACATCATGTCCTACTCTCAGGGACATTGTCATCGAGGGACACTTTTGTGCCAGAGCCAGTGCGTTCCTGCTCTCTGGCAGGGTGGCAGCAGACGTTAACCGCTGCAGTGCTGTGCCACCGCTGACCCCGAGCAGGTAAAACCCGACCTTCCGTCTCTCTCTGTGCTTCTCCAGCTGCTTCTCCATCCTCACCCCAGCGCTTGGGGTTCAGCTGAAAACTGAACCCCCTTCCCTTGCACTCGGGGCTGTTGGGGCCCCTTTAAGAATCCCTATAGATTAAAAAAGTGCATTTAAGCTGTGACAAGCCACCGCCGTGCTGCAGCAAAGCACAGCATCGCTTTTAAAGCGTCACTGAAAAGGGGGTTCTGAAAGTGCCTTCAAACAAAGGTCTTTCGAGCTGACTTGTGCAACAGATCCCAACTGTGCAGTGGGTGGAAGCAGCAGCGTAGCAGGTATCAGCTCCCAGCACCCTGTGCTGAGCACCGAGTCTGGTGCAAAACTTCCAGGGTAGGAACAGATCTCTGATAGAAAGTCCCAGCGTTCACCCCAAATAACACACGCCACAGCAAACACATGCTGCCCAACCAGCTCTTCGCCCCTGGTGAAACTCCCTCCTCCTGCCTTGCCGTGAGACCCTGTGGGTCCTTTGGCCCACTTTGGTCGCCATTCGGTCCCCTTGGTCCTCTTTGGTCCTCCTTTGGTCCTCCCTCGTCCTCTTTGGTCTTCTTTAGTTCCCCTTTGGTCCCCATTCATTTCTCCTTGGTCCTCTTTGGTCCCCCTTGGTCACCACTGGTGTCCCCTGCTCTCTAGTTGTCACTGACTTTTCAGCTATTCAAGCTACTTCCCGAGCAATTAATCTTTCAGCCACCACCGCCCCATCGGAACGTTATTTGCAATTACTGCGCTGACCTGAAAAAAAAAAACATTGTAAATCCACATACCTGTTTGAGATTTTTCTTCCCAGTCTAAAGATGGGTGTGTTGAATCCCAGAATTAACTATTCTCTTTTGAAGTAAAGAGCTGGCTAATTAGTTAAAAAAAAAAAAATTAAAACGATTTGTTGAAATTAATATTCCCGGTAAAGAGGTGATGGGGATAAGCCAGGAAATATTTTCTTTAGGTGAGATCTTGTCTAGTAAATTAAAAACCATAAAAAAAAAAAAGAAGAAGAAGAAGGAAGAGCGCAAGGGTCTCATCCATCAACCAAACAGCTCCAGCCCATCATCTCTCTGCACTTTTGGGGCCGGGAGGTGGCTGCTGTCAGCTGGGTGACAGCTCTAGAGCAGGATGGCAGCCCTGCATCCCACCCTGGGGCAGATCATCCCGACAGCAAAGGAGGAAGAGAGGGAGGAGGAGGAGGGCAGAGAAGAAGAGGACAAAGAAGAAGAGCAGGAGGAAGAGACAGAAGACCTCTAAGGAGACATGGTGGGGAGGAAATGGCTCGGGTTTCAGGAAGGTGGGCAGGGACACATCCCTAAATTGGGTGCTGACAGAGCCTGGGTTACGCCTCGGGGGAAGGGAGAAGCAATTGCAGAGGATTTGGACTTTTCAGCTCCTTCCCACTTCCCTCCTCAGATTTCTGGATGCCCATCTGGAGAGGAAACCAGCAATAACCACCCAGCTGGAGGTATTTCTGACCGTGCTTGAGCACCAGGACATCTCAGGAAGGGATGGTCCCAAGATTCCTGCCCTGCCCAGGGCACTTGGGGACCACTTGCCCCACTCCTCCTGCAAACCATGGTCCTCCCTGCCTGTTCCTGGGCAAGAAACTGCCTTCAGAGGTCCTTTCTTTCAGGTTTTTTCCTGCCCAGCCATCTAAGGCAGGTCTGCTGAGGACTTCAGAGAGGGCTGCCATGTTCTGGTAATCACAGCCCATGGTGAGGGATGCCCACATCTCGGGACTGGAAACATTTCCCACCCACCCACCTCCATCACCTCATGTGCTGCACATTTACATTGTCTTCTTCAGCTCCTGACCAGGTCATCTCTCTGTTTTAAAAGGAAGTGTGTGTTTAACCATTTTTAATCATTACAACCTTTTAACCAATTCAACCATCATTACAAGTAAAAGCCTGACAATGTGAGACTCTTGGGTATCAACAGCCCTGAAGGACATGGAAAAAGGACCCCCAAACATAGAAACCTAGAAATATCTGCATTGGAAGGGACCTCCAGAGGCCATCCAGTCCAACCCCCCTGCTGAGAGCAGGGACAGCCTCAGCTACAGCGGGTTGCTCAGAGCTCTGTCAAGCCCCACCTTGAATGTCTCCAGGGATGGGGCCTCCACCACCTCCCTGGGCAGCCTGTGCCAGTGCTCCAGCACTCTCCTGGTAAAGAACTTCCTCCTTATTTCTGATCTAAATCCACTGCTTTCTAATTTAAAGCCACTGCCCCTCATCTTGTCCCTCCAGGCCTTTGTAAACAGCCCCTTTCCCACCTTCCTGCAGCCCCCTTCAGGTACTGGAAGGTGGCTGTTAGGTATCCCAAACATACTGGGTTTCCCAATCTTGTGAATTCTTTTCCCAGCAGTTTTAGGAGCTTTTGGCTTTGAACAAGTTGATCCTATGATCAACAGGATCCCTGCCCTTGCTCTCAGGGGACGTGGCAGTTGCCTTGTTGCTCATTTGCTCCTACACAAAGCCCAGACCCTTAAATGCCCTTAAAAGTCCGGGCTTTCTGTTTTAGCTCCGTACAAAGCAGGCTCCAGCTACAACCGTCGGTACCCATCTGCTGCTACTTTCTCTTAGGGGTTCAGTAATTAGCAATTAGACTTTATTTTACTTTTTATTTCCCAGTAGCGGTGAAGTTCTAATTAGCCAGCTCACAAATGCAAGTTTCAAAGGCGCCTTTTAAGTCTGTTTTGCCTAAACTTTGACAAAGTCTCTGCCGTCCTGGCGAGCTGCCAGGGTCTGTGGGCTGGAAATCATCCACCTCAGCATCGATCCGCATTCAGACTTTGAACAGCGGGAACATAAACCTCCCTAAATGCAAACGTGCAGGGTTAAGGTCAGCAGCCTGGGAGATGCTCTCCACCCTGCCTGTGATTTCTCAGGCCACTTGAGCTGCACCTCAGACGTTTCCCATGTCTACATCGTCACTACATGTGCTTTGGCTGGCTTGGCAGTATCAGGCTACGGGCTTGTGCTGCTCGAGGACGAGCAAACACAGCCAGCCTTATTCAGGGAACAGCCACAACATAAGAAAGGCTAATTATAAAATTCCACAGGGCGCACGGCTGTTCTCTTGTTCACCAGGAAAAAAAGGCTCTTTTTGTCCTTCGTGATGGTCCTGCTGCCTAGTCGCGCAGGGACATCGGTGATGTTCACAGGAGAGCACCTTCTGGAGGGGTGAGGGCTGAGCAGGGCCGTGCCCACATCCACTCTGCATCTGACGTGTGCCGTGAGCAGCATCTGCTACATCTTCCTCCTGCATTGTCGTGGATGGCATCTGCAGCAGCTTGGTCATGGGTGGGAGCTGGGGAGAACAAGTGGCTCACAACTCTGCAGAAAACACAGAACCTCGAGAAAAATAATAACAATAAAGGTTCCCCTTTTCTGCTAGCTGGAAAAATACAGAAAGGAGAGATAAACTCGTTTGTACACACTGCGCTGTTGCCAGGAGATATGTTGGTGATTTAGAAGGGCCTGGTGCAACATCAAAATGCACAAGCTAAAGCAAAAGGCATCACTTTACTGGCAGGAGGCAAGAAGTGGGCTGAGCTATTCCTCAGGACACCAGATGCTGTTGTGAGCCATTATCCATCTTATAATGAACATCAGGATTCCCCTGCTGATTGCGGAGGCATTTACAGGTATTTAGAGGTTTCCTTCCCCCTGCCGCCTGTGCTTTAGGGAGCAGCACGGAGGATGCTGCACCTGCAGCAGGATGGAGCCTCCCCTCCAGCTGCACCTTCCTCTGCTCCTCCTGCTGCCCCAGGCACGGGAAGCACCGTGGGGTCCTGGGAGAGGGGCTCTCACCCCCAAGACCAGCCTTAGGAGAAGGGAAAGCTGTGAGTACAGTACAGGAATGTTTCAGTTCCCCCATGCTGATGTCCAGCCCTGCTCGGTGCAGCCAGAGCTGTGCTCCTAGGACACCTCTGTGCTATTTGGTAACACAAATGTTAATTTTAGTGTATTTTCTGGCCGCTGGTACATGCCGAAGGAAGACCAGGGCTGGGGAAAGGGCAGCCACAGCCCCCAGAGAGGCTCAGAATTGCCCTTGGCTGCTGGAGCTCAGGGAGAGGTACCCATCCCCTCCCTGGACAAAATCACCTTTGTTCCTCCCGGTAATCTGCTTCCTGACCAACGTGCTGCAGAAACCACCCCAGCCAGGTGAGAAAGAGCAGCCCAAGGACACGGTGCTGACAGGCAGCTCTCTGCAGGGCAGCTGACCTGTGCCACAGGCTCTGGCCACCATCCAGAGCTGCCAAGGAGCAGGTAGGGATAGCAGGGTGGAAGAGGAGATGGGAAATGGGGCACCAGGTCCCCTCTGTCACCCAGGCCAGTCACAGCAAACGCACATGCTGTGGACCCTTAGCTTTGGGGTATGCCTGTAACTCCCTCCCTTTTCTGTGACCCCCCTCATGACATTACTTGTCTGGGGTGAAGCCTCCCCTGCCGTGGGGTCCTGTGGGACAACAGCTGCTTATATACGACAAATCCATTGGGATCAACACTTGCTGGCTTCTCTGCCCATGTCTGTCAGCACTGGGCAGTACAGGCAGCAGCTTCTGTTGCAGCATTGCTGGTGTTAGAAGGATGGCTGCAGCGACAGCTTCAGCGCTTTAAATAAAGTCCAGAGAGCTCAAACTGTCCCAACGTGGCCTGTATGGGGACGGACAGGCTGAGAAGAGAGATGGGGTGACATCGCTGCCTGTCAGTGCAGGAACCTGCACGGGTTGGAGATGCCATGTCCGAATGTGACAGAATCATAGAACAGTTTGGGTTGGAAGAGACCTATAAAGGTCCATCTAGTCCAGATCCAGAAACCCTCCGGAGGGCTGGCTGGCGTTCCAGCTGCACTCGGCTGAGTGTGCACTAGATGGCACAGCTCCTCAGGAGGAAACGCTTGAGGCAGCCGGGAGAGGGGCTGGCTTTGGGCAGGGAGCAAAGCCTCGCTGGTGCCAGCACCGGGGACCTGCCTGCTTGCGGGGGGGGGGCAAAGCCATGGGCAGAGTGGGGACAGTGCGGCCCCTAATTAGTTCTGACGGCGAGGTGGGGATGGCCAGAGCAAGAGAGACGAGGATGTGACCCAGAAGACTCAGCAGCAGTGGTTTCTTGACTGGATTTTCAAAGGCAGGGATGGAGAGAGAATTGTTACTGGGGTCTGCAGTGACAGAACTAGGGGAGTTTCAAAATGCAAAAGGATAAACTTAGATTGGACACAAGGAAGAAATGTTTTACCATGAGGGTGGTGAGACATGGGAACAGGTTGCCTAGAGAAGCTGTGGATGTCCCGTCACTGGAAGTGTTCAAGGTCAGGTTGGGGTTTGGATCAACCTGATCGGATGGAAGATGTCCTTGTCCATGACTGAGGACTGGATTAGATGGTCTTCAAAGGTCTCTTCCAACTCAAACCATTCATGATTCCACGATTTCCCTGGAGAAGGCAGGCAGTGGGGCACAGGAGGTTAGCAGAGCTTACAGGGCATCTCCCACCCCCAGCAGGGACAATGGGAGTCCCCTTCAGCAGCCAAACCCCAGGCACTGGGAAGCAAGGTCACCCTGTAAGAGCGGGATGTTTGTAACCCATCTCTGCTTTGTCTAATCGGTCCCTGGCAGGGACCAGCAGCAGCTGCTGCAGAGGAAAATGAAACGAAATTTCACCTATTATCTTTTGCCTGCAGAGGAATTTCTTCCTAATTCCTGTCACTTTGGGTTGTCTGTTGAGGGAAATTAATCTGAAATCAAGTGGGCTGTGAATCGAGAGTGCCGCAGCAATGCCAGCATCACTTGGACAGGCGTGTTCTAAGTGGCCGGGCTATTCCCCAGAGCACGAGGCAAACCCTGGCAATTTAACAGAGCCTCAAGCAGCAGGGTTTATATACATTAGTGTAGGACCTTGAGTCAGAGACACGTGAGATGAAGCAGCCATGGAGAAATTAATTCAATAGACTTCCAACCTCTCTGGAAGAAAAGGAGCAGAGAGAAGACAAATATTTGGCCACTTCCCCCAGTGTGCTGCTGGCTCAGGCAGAGGATGGTCCTGTGCTGGAGGAGTCACTGCTCTGCATTCTGGTCTGGTGAGCACAGGGAGTGTGGACTCAGTGCGTGAGCATGGGGAATAGGGGATCCCGCTGAAAAGAATGTGTAAGGGACTGGGTTAAACTCTGGGGATCGTTAGGGTAAAAATCATATCAAATACCAAATAGTACTGCAGGCAGTGAGGACCATCAGGTCTCTGGAAACTGTAGACAGGGTCCACAGGGAGAGCTGAGGTTCACCTTCCACGCTTCTTTGCAGTCACCCTCACACAAACTAGCTGAAGGAATTTGTACACTGGGGGGCAGCTGGGCTCAGCTGGTCTGTTCCTGGGTGGTGCCTTGGCTCGATTAACCCCTTCCAGGGTGTCAGACCATCATGGCATAGAGCTGTGGCTCAGACAAGTGAGGGAGAGGTGTGAGGAGAGGGTGACTGAGGCCCAGCAAAGTGCTCGTGCTGCTGAGATGAGAAAGCTTAGCCATCTACTGTGCCTTCTGTGTGCCCTGATGCAAGATGTCCAACCAGATCAGCTCAGGAATCCTTGCTCATAAATAAATTGTAAAATATAATCATAAGAAGAAAATAAATTCAATGCACTTCTAGATTCTTCCCCCAGCTCAGCCAACACCTGGCTGGTTTGTCCCCATCACATGGCTCTTCCCTTCTCCCAGTGACTACAGCCAGGGCACCTCAGCTCTTCCACAGCCCTGTAGACACCCTGCAGCCCTGCCCCAGCCCTGGCACCATCCCAGGGGAGGTTGGCCGGGGCTCTGAGCACCCTGCTCTGGTTGCAGATGGTCCTGTTCCCTGCAGGGGGGTTGGACCGGATGAGCTTTAAAGGTCTGCTCCCACCCAAGCCAGTCTGTGGTTCTATGATCTGTAACATCCTTCACGTGCTGTAGCATCAAAGCCCTCGCCCAGCCTCCCCCGCCAGCCAGAACTCCTTGCTTCTCAGCTGCAGCATCCCTTCATCTTCCAGCCGTGCTCCATAGCTCTGCCAGGCTTGATATCATCTGTTCTTCACCATCCTCAGTTCTCCCTGCAAACCTGCCCTATTCAGGACCAGAGGATGTTTAATGCCTGTCTGCCTGGGTGACCACACGGAGCAGAATTTGCTCCCAGCACCGTACTTATCTATTTTTCAGGCTTGTTGTGTATTGAGGTAGAAGGAGGAAAAAAAACCAACCCTCCGTGTCGCTCTGCAGCTCCTTAATTACAGCCGCAGGAGACGGGAATTTTAAGCGCCTGAGTTGTAAATGCAAAACTTCTTGCTTAAAGAGCCACGTTAAAAGCAGGCTATCAATCACCTTTGGCAATTATTAGTACTTTGTGAGCATTTTGAACTCAAGGACGTGACAGCCTCATCCATCCTGGAGCAGAGGAATCCACGGGCATTTGCATGCGAGGCTGAGCTGCAGGGAGATGCAGCTCCGGAGGGGTTTTCCCGCAGCCGTGGTGGTTGGTTGCTCAGCGCTGTACATTTTCTGTAAGCAGAAAACCACCCGTATATAAGCTTTGCTAAGATGAGTCCCGTGGATTTAACCCAGGAAGCAGAGTTTTGTGATATCCCTGCCTGCCTGTGGTGCAAGGTGGCTCTATATGGGTATTTTTGATAGAATTAATGACTCCAAGCATAATGGTCTGTATGTTTAATAACAAATCTCGGGAGCAGCAGGCGTAGCGCGGCACGTCGCGGGTGCTGCTGGGTGTCAAATCCGGGGAAGTTTAAAGTCATTTAACGAGGACTGGAAAACGCTTCCTGATTTTGAATCATCTCGGTGGTGGTTCTGCCTTTGGCTGCTGCAGTCATCAAGGGAAAGAGCCAGGAGGGGTCTGACCTTCCCCTACCGCAGCACTGAGAAGCGATTTGGCTTCCTGCAAGGTTGGCAGATTTAACATCGTCTCTAAATAAACACAAAGGTCTTGCAGGGGGTCTGGCGAAGCTGCAGCAGGAAGGACACAGGTACCTGCTGCACATTAGGTGTGACGACCCTGTGCCCAAACAATGAATGTGGCTCTTGTCTCCGGGGGTTTGGTTCTGATCTACATGAATGAAAATGGAAATGGAAATGAAAACGAAAATGAAAATGAAAACAACTCTCCTCAAGGCCTTCTCTGAGCAGCTGATCAATCCCCAGCTCAGCTGGGCTCTTGGTGGTCAGAGCTCCCCAGGGGTCTCACACCACCTTCAATGGGGTGAGTCAATGTCTAGAAAGCAGCTTCCACAGACGAGATCCAGAAGCATTAAGCATCATTAGCAAGAGGCAGAGGTCACCGGCTCTGCTGAACCACAGGGACAGAGGTAATGACACTGTACGTGTGTCTAACACTTCTCTAAAAGGAGCAAATCCTGTATCCGGGGCCCAAGATATTGCAGAACCGGTGGCAGGAGGACACCCCAGTGCCACCTGTCCTGGGGCAACCCAGGGCTCGTGCTCTGCTCTGGACATGCGCTCCTCCCTGCTCTGCTCTGCCGTGCTCTCCACAGCCACCCCAGCAGAGGAGTGGTGCAGGACAGGAGAGACCCAAAGCAGGAGCAGAGAAGGAGAAGAGCAGGAGCAAGAGCCACCCAGGGCACGCAGAGAGCAGGGGGCTGGGTATTGATCGTTGAGCATCAGCATCAGCAGCTCCCTCTAATGAGAGCAGAAAACCCAAGGATTTTAACAAGAGGTGTCAAAATAAAAGGATCTTCAAAGCTGCAAAGCAAGGAAGGGCAAGGCCATGTGAGCTCTTCCAGCTGCATCATCCCTGCAAGGCACGTGGGCCAGGTTGCCCCAGGATTCTTAGCAGAGAAACGATAAGTCCACCAGCACCCTGGCTGGTATCAGCACTGGTGTGGCCAGCAGGACCAGGGCAGGGATTGTCTCTCTGCACTGGGCACTGGGGAGGCTGCCCCTTGAATCCTGGGCTCAGGTTTGGGCCCCTCACTCCCAGAAGGACCTTGAGGGGCTGGAGTGTGGCCAGAGAAGGGAAATGAAGCTGGGTAAGGGG
>JAAGNO010022630.1:7683-26644 GCA_033439905.1 Ceryle rudis
ACCAGATGATGATGCTCCTCCTTGTGTTTCTCTTCTTGCTTTACTCTCCTACTGCCATCTGTAAAATTGTCAAACTGTGTCATAAACTGTATCAGTAAATCTAGAATAGAAGAGCCCTGGAATTTCCAACAGGATGGCAAAATAAAGTTTTCTTCCTCTGTTCTGCATTGCTGGTGGGTTCCATTAATCAAGGATAGCCTCACTGGGTTGCGACATGAGTACACCCTTTACTGTCTGTCTTCTTTCTCACAGAGTAATCACTTAATTCTTCCCAAAGGTTAAAATGTTTTGGATTGTTCTCTGTAGGACAACATATATGAGTATATCTTCTCCATACAATTCATGTCTTAAACAGAAGCTAGGCTTATGTTGCTAGATTTTTAATAATGTAGTAACTTTCTGTAATTTGCAAATCATGATATGGAAACACTACCATTTTCATAAAGGGTTTCTTTAGCTATATCTAAATGTATAGATATCTCTATATATAGAGAGATATATATGTCTTCTTCCTACAAATACCCAGAAAATTTCAGATTTAATTGAATTTCTGTTTCAATATATCACAGAGATATAAAACTTCTTTATCTTTTTTTTCAGAAATCTTTCTTTTTCCAATTTAGCATGCATAATGCTTGTAAGTTGTATTCAGTGAAAATGAAAAGCTTTACGTCTCTGAGACTCATTACTATGTAAATGAACTAACAAGCATGTGTAGAGCAAAGCAGAGGCTATAAAAAGTAAAATGGAATTTAGTTTACCAATATTTTGCAAGTGTTTTAACAGCTTGCACAATTAAGTTTGGAACTATGGTGAATTGAATTTGTGTGTATAATTTTATCTGTTTGATTGACAAAATTTTTCCTTTGTTTAGCTCTAATTACTCTTTTGGGTTACTGTCAAGTTGGAGATTTCCATTTACTAGACATCATGTATCATTGCCATTCTTTATCACATAAGGATATATCCATATGTCCAGTGACTTGGCTGTCAGTGACTGGGAAACAGAGAGGAAGTGCATGAACTTACCAAAATCCAAAATATTGTCCAAGAAATCTAAGTCTGGAGGAAATCACATTACCCAGCTACCACATTTTAAGGGAAAATTCTTAGATATGGACAGATATGCCCTTTTATAAGGCATCTTTGTCTGCTTCTGTGGGTGTAATCCTCTAGATTATGGGCTAATATTGAGTGTAGCTATAAGAACATGATCTTGTTTAAATAAACATTTTCATCACCCTTTAGTAAACATACTTAGAATATATGTATTGTGTCTGATCTCTTAAGGATTTTAGGCAGTGTAGTATCTAGAGGGTGATTCCTCATAACGAAATGTACATACCTGTGTATGACTGAATCATCCAGACTCTTCATTATTGAATAGAAAAAAGTACATCTCATCCTAGAGTAGACTTCTGAAGTTAGATAACAGTTAGATAAACTTTTTTCTAAACTTTCCTATTTTGCTCTTGAAGCAGAGGATAACTAGCTTGGATAAAAACATCTATACAGCAGAAATCTGAAGTCCAATGAGGTTAATTCACACTCATTTCTAGATCTCATTGAAGGATTAGCTATAAGAAGTACTCAGCTGCTCATACTGACACAATACTAAGCATGTGCCAAAGCAGAACTATAGGGAGTTAACAACTTTAAAGTCAAGTAATATTAGGCACCTCTGTGCTCATGTGAGTGGCCATATAAGGAAGTAGGTATTTTTCATTGCAGTCCATCTAATTTATTCTATGCTTTGTTGTAGGCACCCAAGACCTCTTCTAGATAGAATTATAAAAGTTTTGTGAAGCTTTTGATTATATATTATATACCATCTCTTAATTCTTATGAATAAAGAACAGTTTTCTTATGGGAAGTAACTATTACAGTATCAGTAGAGCAAACAAGCTAAATAGATTAGGAATTAGCTGATAGATGTCAAAATATGTGCCATCTGGGGCCTCTTCATGTGCAACACAAAGATGTGTTTGTATATACAAGTCACAGGTAACAACTTTGACTGACTTTAGGATTGACACAATCTCAAGTGTGGAAATAAAAAAAAAACAACATGGTGTACAAACTAAGATGAAAAATTTGATGGACTGAAATAAATCTAAAGTTACATACCTAATCATACAAAATATAAAACACATATACTGCATTCTGAAAAACAGCGCCTCAGAAAGTGTTCTGATTCATAGTGGATAGGTAATTCAACAACAGCTCCCAACAGAAGCTGTAAGAAAAATGAATAATATCATATGGGATGTGTAAATAGACTAGTGAGTAGGGATAGGAACATTTATTCTTATAGATGGGTATGATTACAGAATACTATATAAAATGCTTTATATAGTACTGATTGCCTTTTAAAGTGGACAACAGCAAAATACAGAGGATTTAAAATATTAGCAAGAGATAGGAAGAGATCAGTCTGTGTAGTTTATTGAGAAGAACGTTGAGATTTGATATGATTACACTCTAAGTGTGGGGGAGAAAGTTCAATACCAAAAGACCTTCTGGTCTAACAGGAGAAAACATAACAAT
This sequence comes from Ceryle rudis, assembly GCA_033439905.1. Taxonomy (NCBI): domain Eukaryota; kingdom Metazoa; phylum Chordata; class Aves; order Coraciiformes; family Cerylidae; genus Ceryle; species Ceryle rudis. The sequence continues at coordinate 10,231 of JAAGNO010022630.1, forward strand.
TTTCAGTAGATCATGCCAGACAAATTAAAACTAAAAATGAGGAGAATTGCTTAAGTCCTCAAACTATAAATGCGAATGATGAATTCAGTGTTTCTTGAAGATTTTAGCTCAAAACTATCAGTCTTGATGGAAGACGTGTTAGTGAAGTGGGGAGGTTTAAAGACCTCTGCTGTGGATATTAAGTCGGATTAGATGATCAAAAAGATTTCTTCTGGCTTTGAACTCAGGGAATCTATTAATCTAATTAAACATACCTGATGCAAGGGATAGGAACACCCAGTTTGAAGTAACAGCTTCCCATCCTGACAAGTATTTGTGTGACCTCCTTGAATTACTAGAGTTCTGTATTGTTGCAATTTCAGTCATGATTTATAGTTAATTGATAATCTACATTTCCTGGAATTTCTATCAGGTATGTATCCCTGCAGAGAATTTTAGCAATTCTTCTGGTGTCTTAAAAAATGCAACAGTGGTTGCATTTTTACATTAATTTGTTATGGATCTAATTTAACATCCTCTAGGTACGTTTCTACAATAAAGCAAAGCATTATGTTCTTACATATTAGTCTATTATCAAATCAGCCTCACTTTTATGTGAGTTTAAAATATTTAGCTGAATATTAGGAAACACTATCACTGTATGTAATGCTATAAAGTGTTAGTGACTCCTAAAAAAATCCCCCCCAAAACCAACAAACCAAAAAATAAAAAAAAAGTAAACCGTGCTCCTGAGGGGCACACATCTAAATTTCTACCCTAGTGCCAAGATTCCCTTCAAGTACTTTGTCTCACAACTAGCCTAATCTCTGAGACAACATCAGCCTTGAGTTGTGGAGGGACTAGAGACCCTTGTAACTAGAGAATGACATCTTTTAAAACTCACAGACCTTTTAAAGGGAATCTCATGGCTTGCAGCTATAGCATTGTGTCATAAGGGGAAAAGAACTCTTGCTAAAAAAATGTTGCTTTGGATACCAAATTCTACAATCCCATATTTTGGAGACTGAGCAAGAGTGTGTATAAGGCTTAGGGAAGATTCCACTTTTAAGAACACCCATTGTCCAAACTTCTTTTGTCAAATTATACAACTACCAGGTGGAGTCCTTTTATCTTATGTTATGGTATAAAATGAAAGGGGAACAGTTCAGAGGCAGCTAGGTATCAGTAGAGCAAATTGAACACATTTACTGTATTCAAAGCAAATGAAAAGTTTGTGAGAACACAGTGAGCAAGGAGACTTTGTATTTTGCAGAAGGCTTATACATTTTTAGATCTTGAAATGTCTGCAGTTTTGAAGCAAAATGCTTGACAAGAATGCTTGCCATGGTGAAATTTGGTAGATACTAATGGTTCAAAAGATAGAGTGGAACTACCGATTTTGGTGTGATGGTGCATTTGATGGCTTGTGCGATTGCTTCTTTCCAGCCACAGGCTCCAAGTCTAGGCTCCAGTATGAGTGGTACATGTGCTGCATTGTTGTGGGGAGGGACTAATGCTTCATATATCCATGACCCTCTCAGAATGTAAAGGAAACATCACAGTTTGTTGATGACAGGGGTTAGCTCAGACAGTATCAGAGGAAGGAACAGAGAGTTATGTTTTCCTATATTCATCTGCTGTGCTTGTTGTGTGGCTTTTTAATTTGCCCTGAAATAAGGCTGCAGCCCTTGCTACAACATATATATTGATGATTTGATGACCATTATGTTTGTACATGACGGATAATAGCATAACATCTTTAATTGAAAAAGTGATCTCAATTCCAGGGTGAATGGCTTTGAGCAACTGTTAGAGTTACCAGCATAGAATTGTTTAGTTAAGACATGTATGTCCAATTGCATATATATAATAAACACATAAAAATATGTATTTTGGTAAATTTTAAAAGTAATACTTCAATAGAAATTAATATAATTTCAATTATGTACTATACTATATCTGAATAGCAGAGAAGTGTATTAAGAATGTGTGTATAACATCTGCAGGGTACGGCAGTACAGTTAACAGAAAACATCCAAGACAGTCCTTTACAGATGACTCTGAAAAAGTGGTTGGCATATTTTTTATTGAAACTGTCACTGAATGATGTTTAAAAATTTAGCATGCATAAATATTTAACTAGAGCTCCTGAGGTTTCCTTATCTCGGTTCTGAAGAAATATTAGTTACTAAATTGATGAAAAAAGTTCCATTAAAGGACTTATTAAATAAATCCAAAAGTACATATTGATTCAGGAAGTCAAATGCCAATACTAATTGCTCTTTGCAGTATTTCTCAAACAAAGTTTAAAGGCAAACAAATTAAGCATTTTTCATGCTAATAAGACTTCAAAGCAATTTACAGTTCATTTTAAAACAGGAAATACTTAGCTTTCTTAGTCTTTCACCTGAAATTTAACCTACATACTTCAGAAATTTATGTTTACTTCAATAGATGCAAGGAAATACTTTGAAAAGATATTTTCTATCTCAGTTCAAATTCTTACCTCTGGAAAACAGGAAAGCTAGATTGAAAGGTGTAACACCGAGAACAGCAACAGAAGTTCTACTTCATCCCCTGGATTAAGTTTGAAGGGAAAAATACAGTAATATATCATAAAGTAAGTCTAGTCCTAAAATATGATAAAGTACTTATCTTTAAGATAAGTAGGTTATTTCACATGATTGTAAACCAGATTTTTTCCCCCCTGCATTTTGAAAATCCTGTTACAATAGGATTTTGATTAAAAAATTCCATTAAGACAGTCACAGTGAATTTTACTGTTGCTCAGTAAAATGCATCACACAGCAATTTTAGCCTGAATTCTGAGAAACATTGTTTAGAAGACACTTTAGAATCTGCATAAGAACTTTAAACTTGACTGTAATATTGTCAGTAGTCTTCATTTTGTCTGAATAGTTGTTTAACAGAACAGCTGTGAATATATTTCACAATTTGTATGTTTAATATGCAGCATCTTTAAATACAGTCAAAGTTTACAGTTGAAATATATTTGTGTGTTTACACAAATGCTGAACTTAACAGTAGTCATTCTGCTGCTAGTCCTGTACATGCTAGGACATGTACATCTTGGTTTGTCATTTATGATACTTGAGGCAAAACCCACCCAATTTAAGTATTGACTGCATTATGGTAACATTGTGATAATTCACTGTTAAAATATAAGCAGCTTCCTTTCCTTTGGTACTATTCATTTATTTTTGCCAGTTAGTTTTGAGAAGGATCAGCTTCCTAAAGGAGCTCACCCCTTAGTCTCAAAAACATGAATAATGAATATTGGCAGAGGAGATAGGGAGAAACTGAAGAGGCTGAGAGTAGGGAAGGAGAGTGGTATTGCAGAGTATTGGATAGAGATGACATTAAGCTAAAATGGAATTACACACTTAATTTCCTGTACTTAATAGAACTCATCTCTGATTCCAAGTCAACACCCAGCATATGAAGGCAGCCTGATGTTTGCAGAGTGTAGATTATACATGACAGTTACTTTTGTTCTAATATACAGTTCTTTTTCCTAACGTTAGGATAAATATTTGCAACAGTAGAAGCAGTTTTCAGCCCAGTATATCTGTTACCTGTGAAAAATAGGGAGTGAAGGTATTTGCTTATTTTCCTTTACCTCTCATGAGACTGCACATTTTTGAGTAGAAAAGACTCAGCTTCAGTTAAATGCTGAAAGTCCTGGCAAATTGAATACTTCACATCTCAGAAATTACTTCTCTGATGGAAAATAATTATATAATAATTTTTTCAAAAAGAGTGACTTCAATAGTTTGTTAGATGTGGGGCCAAGTATAGAAGATAATAATTGTAAGATCTTAATATAGCTTGATAAAGAGTAATTAGCAAAGTTACCCTGTACCCTCTGCTTCTTCATGATTAAAGAAATGACTTGTGTATTGATAGAACATAATTGTAAAAATTTACATTTTGGTCAGTTAAAGTAGGTAATATAATTTTAAAATTTCCTCTTTCCAGCAGAGTGAATGACTTGTATGTTATCAGTACAGCATTGATTTAGTTTTTAATGCTAATATGAGCAAATTAGTCCAGTAGAATGAGGTATGTAAGCCCTTGTTTAGCTGTTTCATAGTATTGTACAGTACCCAAATATAAAGTGAGATCAGAGCTTTTCAAGCAGCAAAAAGGGATAGAATTGTCTACTTTAAGATAAATGAATCTTCCTCATGAGTAACTCAGTCTTCTGGTTTTATTTTACAATTCCAATTCTAAAGTGATATGTATTTTTAAATATATTGAGAGAGAAACAATAGTACTGGCACCATTTAGCTTTCAGGGAAGGAATACATAAAAGTCCTTTTGTTTATTTTACTTGACCTTACAGCAGATGACCATCTGGATAACTGCTGTGCATAGTGCCAAAAAAGCCGTTAACGACCAAAATAAATAAATAAATAAATGTAATTAAAATGAAAAACTGCCAAGAGTGTGTAATCACAGGTCTCAGAGACAAATCTACAGATACAGGTCAAATATTGATTGTCAAGAAACTAATCTTGTGTGTCTTGTACTAGGAGGGAGAACACCCTGACCACATGATGCTCAATAATCACATAAACACTTTACACTCAGTTTTATCTAACTTTTTCCTGATTAGGGGTGGGGTAGGGTATGTGAGTTCCTTTTCTGTTGATGTTACTATTACAGATAAATGATTAAACAGTAATTCAGCTTCTGTTCTCACTTTGCTAATCAAAACAGTCTAATTGTCATTATTTCAGTTGGAATTGCAGGTGACTGAAACCATTGAAAACCAGGCTGTAATCCCTCTAAGCCTTGTCTGCTTATCTGGAGGAATACCATAATGTAAAATAAATGGGGTAGGTTCAGGGACACTCTGGGTAAAATGCTGTAAAACTGTAAAATGTACTGAAGTGCATTTTGCTTGCTGGCTTTTGTAATTTCATTTGTTGTATCCAGTTCTTCCTGTTCACCCTTTGCTGGGAATGGAAATAGTATTTGCTTTCCTCTTCGAACACACATTTTCTTGTAGTTTTTTACACTGAGTTGGAAAATGCAGTTTTCCAGTAAAAAAAAAAATAAATCATAGTTACTTTCTGATTTTTTTATTAATAACACTGAAAAAAATAAAAATAGGCCATGTATGAAACAAACTGATCTTTATTTTACTCTCACTATCTGATAACCATAGAATCATAGAATACCAGCTTGGAAGGGACCTTGAGGATCATCTGGTCCAAACTTCCTTGGCAAAAGCATGGTCTAGACAAGATGGCCCAGCACCCTGTCCAGCTGAATCTTTAAAGTTTCCAGTGTTGGGGAATCCACCACTTCCCTGGGGAGATTATTTCCAATGACTGATTGTTCTTATTGTGAAAAATTTTCATCTTGTGTCTAGTCAGAATCTCCCCAGGAGTACCTTGTACCCATTATTCCTTATCTTTCCCATGTGACTCCTTGTAGAAAAGGAGTCTCCATTTTCTTTTGTAGCGACCTTTTAAATGCTGCTACTGGGAGAGTGTTCTTGAAAAGCTCCCAGCACTCAATAGCTCCTTTGTCCTCCATGGAAGCTTCCCATGGAATCTCTTCCAGCTGAGCTCTGAAAATCTAAAACCTTTTTCTCTTCAGTATGCTCAGCAGGACCCCAAGCTCCACAATATTGTGATCACTGCAGCAAAGGCTGTCACTAACTGAGATACCACAAAGCAGGTTTTCTTGGCTTGTGAACAGCACGTCCAGCAGCGCCTCATTCCTGGTTGGCACATAAAACATTTGAATGAGGAAGCAGTCCTCTACACATTCCAGAACTTGATGGATGACATGTGAGCTGCTGTATTTTCTGCCAACAAATATCTGGGTAGCTGAAGTTACCCATAAGAACCAGGTTATGTTGACCCAAATATTGCTTAAATGACCTACTGCCTTGGTTTGGAGGTTAGTAGCAGATGCCTACTGTAACATCCCCCTTGGAGACAACCCCTCTGCTCTTGTCTCAGAGGCATTTGATAGAGCTTCCACAATCACCATAGCTGACTTCTATACATTCAAGCTTCTCCTTAACATAAAGTGTGATGACAACTCATCTTTTTCCCTGTCTTTGTGAAACAGCCTACAGTCATTTGTTTTGATCCTCCAGTCACGTGAGCGAGTTGTCCCACCATGTTTCAGCTCTTCCTATGACATCATAACTTTCTGACTGGGCATGGAGCTCCAGTTCCTCCTGCTTGTTCCCCAGGCTGTGTGCATTAGTGTACATACATTTGAGGTGCTTCATTTTCTGGTTCTTATCTTGGAAGGCAGCTAAGGAACAAGCAACCATGCTGCCAAAGATTCCCTTACTTTCTCTGGACAAGTGGATCCCATCCCTCCCTAACAGGCTATAGTCACTGAAGAATGTCACACTGTCATAAAAGCCAAAACCCTCATGACAGCACCAGCCATGAAGCCAGAAGTTGATTTGCATTATCTTTTTCTGGCTGCATCCTTTCCTTTAACTAGTAAAATGTAAGAAAACATAACTTGGGCACCAATACTTTTTGTTTGCACCCACAGGGCTTTGTGATCTTCCTTGATTCTGCCTAGGTTCCAGGTTGTGGTGTTGTTTGTGCCCACGTGGAAGAGTAGCAATGGATAGTAAGCCTGCGCTCTTGACATCCTTGTGGCATCCTCTTGGCAACATCTGGGACCTTAGCTCTTGGAAGGCAGTATACCTCTCGTGGCTCCCTGTCAGATTGTCAGATGGGCTTCTTTAGTAGCCCTTAAGAGAAAGTCACCCACTATGAGCACACATTTCTTTTTGTGGCATCCACTGTGTGTTAGTGGTACAGTTTCTCCTTGGAGACCTTGCCTGTGGATGTTAACAGCTATTAAAGTGTCATATCTGGTTTTGGTTGCAATGCTAGAGGGTAGGGACTGAAGCAGAGCTCTGCTTTTGTGTGCGCTTTTCTCTGCCCCTCATAATATAAAAGAAAAGAATCCCAAGATTTAAAAATGTTTCTAGGACTATGCATTACATAATACTTACCAGTTGTCATAAAAATAGCTGCCCTTTCTTCTTCAATGGCAGGCAGCCTGCAAATCAGACTTTGTTTTGTGACAATATAGTGAGGTTTTTGAAAGGTAGGACTTTGAATTTTCTTAAAATCAGGTTCCTTTATAAAGTTTTAAGTTGGGCCAAACTGATTCTAAGTGAGGTAGCTAGGTTTCTAGTCACTTTAAGACTCTGGAAATAGCTGAAGATTAAAACATTCAAGCTTTAGCTACACATTTGATCCTAGTGGGTTTATTGCTCATAAAATAATATTGCTCACTGATAAAAGAATAAAGGTTTTCATACTCCAACTTTTCTTCATATGAAAGCTGTTTTGAAAATAAGTAATGAAACCTGAGCTGTTAGAAACAAATCTGCATTTTCCAGCAAAAGCATGAGTAGAGGAGGACTTTATGAAAATCTTTCTCCCTGAAAAGAAAATTATTTTGGCTCACATGCTTGCAATCATTCCTGATGTTTCTCCAGACAATACCTCAGATTGTTACTACTGACTCTATATTTTTGATTAGCTGGATACCTGTCATGCATAACTGGAGGGTTGTTGTAAAAAAAAAAAAAACCCAAAACAGCACAGGATTAATCAAAATAGGATTATAACTCTCTGCAACACCTGTTCCAACCATCTGCCTCGGACTGTTGAGTCTGATTCTCTGAGTCCTCCCAAATCACACAATAAAGTTGCTTTGAAATCAATGGCCAGTCTGTTGATGTTTTGCCAAAGCAGATGCTGACTAACAAAACTCTGAAATCTTTGAAATATACACAGGCTACTGCAAAAAATAACAGGAAAATCTTGATAATGACCAGTAAACCACCCGTTTTAGAAATCTGAGAATCCTACTTGTTCTGAGACACTATAACTGTTATTCTGTCTGCCCAGGACTCTCTAGAGAGGATTATCTTTATAACAGGGTCTTGCTACTTACTACCTGATTTTTATTTTTTTTTTCCAGTGATTTTTAATTCTTTTTTTGCTGGAAAAAAACACACCAAACCAACAAAACTAAAAACGAACAAAAAACCCAAAACAAACATAACATTTAGTATCAAGAGTTGTGCTTCATATATGTTCAGCAGAAATGGTGTCCTTATTGTGGGGAGGACTGTTCCTGCAACATCTATGAAGAATACCCTTCAGGCTAATTGTTTTTCTTCCTAGAGAGATGAGTTCCTCTTTTCATATATTTTTTGTATATTTTTCTTTGTCTGGAGAGTGGAAACAGCGTATCTGGGCAAGAGTGAAGATAAAAAATGGTAGACAATAGAGAGGGCAGACTGTATAATAGATTCCTCTAAAATCTTTACTTTGTGGGAGAAAATAATCTCATTCTTTTTATGTGTCCCCTGTGTAGTCCCTGATAGAATACTCCCTGCTAATTACTTTTTCCTCTCACAAATCTTGAGATTTCAGTGTTCCTTTCAGAGATGAAATAAAATCCCATAGTATACATGTAGATTTTTCCATGCCATTCTAAAGAAAGAGTAAGGTACTGCAGAAAAAATATCTAGGCAGATTGATAATTTGCTTCCGATTCCGAAAAGTTCAGATACTTCAGTGATTTGAAGTCCCAATAAAAATGTCAGTTTTGTGTCTTGATGCAGAAAGTATCTGGGAGAACCTTCTTGGTCCCTTGCTGAGAAAAATAAAACAGAGTTGCTTGAATTTCCTCCATACAAGTTGAAAAAAGCAGGAAATTTCAAAGGCACAGTGTTACAGAATGTAACAGCACATGGTGGTGGTTTTTTTGGTTTTTTTGTTTGGTTTTTTTTTTTTTTTTTTGGTGGTTGTTGTTGTTTTTGGTGTGGTTTTTTTTTTTTTTTAACATCAGAAATGTTCTGAACTCTGCATCTTGGAGAATAATTCATCTTTACCACAGTGTGAATGTTCTAAATGTAAGTTTTATTTAATGTCTAAAGCTCTGCTGTCTTGATCTGTGTCTGCAGTTTCCTTAAAGCCCAAATTATTCTTACTGACACTCAGCCCTTCTCTGAACAAGTCTGATGGAGCTCCGTGATATAAGTTGCATGGGTATTTTACTAAAGTCAAATTTTACTGCATCAAGTTTTGTTTAAGTTGATTAAAACCATAGCAAAATTAGTACACAAATATGTGCAATAAATGATACAAGCTATAACATATCTGTATGGTGTATGTGCTCTGCATAGGAAATCCTATGGAAATACAGTTAATTATGTTGCCAGAGATTTGAAAGATAAATTTTATATCTAATTAAAAGTTCTTTTATAACCTTTCAGTCCCTATTATAATCACAAATGTGCTCAATCCAAGCATGCCATCTTCTTTTTGAACTTTTGCAACCTTTTCATTCTAATTGCTTGACATGTACTACTAACAGAACTGAGGGAGCTCTTCCATTAGTGTAACAAACAAAGGAAACCACCTCTAAAGGTTTCCACTCTACTGACAAAAATAAAACAACTTCCAAGCTCAAATCTTGAAGAATATTTAGAAAGGAGGACTACAAACTTTGAAGGTCATGAAAAACATTTGCAGCAAAAGTACATATTTCAAACTTTATTTACAAGTTACAGCTTTATAGTTTTTGCTGTGATACTTTTTGTTTTGAAACATTTGAAATTAGTGTGTTTAAAAGATGTAGCATTCTGGAACAAATGAAAAGTTAAAGAAGACTTATCAGGTGACCAGGATAAATAAAAATTACTGATATATTTGAAATCTCAGGGCACATCTAGCCTCTGGCATCCACCATGCAGAAAGAACACTATGACCTGACTAAAAGAAGATTTTTTTAAAAATGGAGGATAGACCCAATATCAGGTAACTCTTATGAAGGTAGCACAGGGCTCTAAGCAATATGGCCATGATAAATACTTCTGTACTTCTTTCAGTAGATCTTGATGATAAATGGTGTCATTTGCTAAGAAATACCCTATGCCTGGTAGTACCTTTGCCAAATGTAAAGATATTAGAAATTAGTGAGGCATTAATATCACCCTCTGAATCTTGTAATGGAAGAAAGATCTCAGACACTGTATTAAAATTCTGAGCAGTAGTGATGCACTTCTTATTCAGGAGTCAGCTGTTGAGAAATTGCAGCAGGGAGGAAGAAAAGGAAGGTAAACAGATAGCTAGTACCTGATGCTCTGAGCAAATACAGTGTAAAACCAGGAGCTTGGCTCTGCAGTGGTAGAGCTGAGGAGGTAGGAAAGGATTGCTGAGATTTCTGTAGGATGCCAGAGCACAGCACTTTGTTACTCTTGTCACGATCTACTCAGGTGAAGTGAGCTGAGAGGAGCAGGTGCAGCAGGGTGATGGGCCAAGCAAAGAGGCTGTGCCTTGAATACATCATAAGGCATTGAGCAGCTGCCTTTGAGAAACAGCCTTTCAATAGAAACTCTGAAAGCATTTCTTTCAGGGCTGCTCTGCACAGCTGCCCTTGTTCCCATTTTCCTCAGCATAATCAAAACCACCTCTTACTCTGTTGACAGTAGAAATGGCTAAAAACCTTCAAAAAGTTTCCTCTACATATATGTTTGCTGTAAGCCTTTTAAGTGTGCATGCTCTAGATTATATCTAACCTGCTACCATAAGGATTTTTCTTCCTTCTCAGTCTTGTATATTTAACAGCAGTATAGAGGTTTATTTGCATGATCAACAGTGTCCTAATTTCTCAGAGTTTATGGAGTCTTCTTACTCTACAAAATTAGTATGGAAGACCAGATTGTGAATCTCCTTGTTCTTAGAATCGATTTTTATTATGGGTCTCAGTTCAGGGAAATCCCACTGGGCGTACTTAAGCCCCACTGACTTCAAACTCAGCATATACTGAAATGTTTTCTCGAACAGGAGCCAACATTGGCTCTAACATGACATCTAATTGCTTACTACTATGAATAAATGATTCACAATCTGTCCTAAGTGTTTGGTAGTGCTTATTTGACTTTTTGCACTTCTTACAGCAAGGCTTAGACAGCTTTCAAGATCAAGCCCCTATAGCTATAACATTCTCTTCGGGTCTCTGTTCCTCACAGAGATCAAGGAAACCTGCTTTAAAGAGACTTTGAAAGGTAGAGCTGCAATGACATATCTCCTGATATGAAGCTATGTTTTTCTACCTAATCTCTCATTACTGTAAATATCGAAAATATTATACACATTTTCTCCCCAGCCTACAAAGATATAATTTTGTAGGTTTAACCCCTCATTACTGTCAGGGAAAGGTTTCATATAAAGGTAATAATTTAGGAGAGTTAATAGTTTTGACTTAATGGTCTATAATGGTTTTTGGTTTATAACTGTCTTTTTTAAATGAGAGAAACAGATCCTTTTTTTATTACAGCTGCAATTTATTCTGTGTATTCTACACAGTTTTGGGAGCAAAATTTTATTTTCTTTTTTCATTTTGCAAATTAATGTAAGGTTAATAAAGATGTTCACAAATTCCCATTTCTAATTATTTAGTTACCAGTACCATTAATTTCCTGTGAGACTAGTGAGCTAAGAATGCATTGAGGTTTTTTCCATTAAATATTTGTGTTGGTGCTTCTGTAGTCTGAGTAAATTCTATTTGGTATCTGTATAAAACAGTCTTACTCCAAAGTATAAATTATATAGGGCTTTGTTTGTTTGTCTCTAAGGACCACTTTTCCTTTGTTGTTTTTTTTTTTCTTGTTGCTGTTAACCCTTTCTCATTTGTAGAAGATTAATGAAATACAATGGTGTAGATATAATACCCTGCTTTCATTTTTCATTGTTACAGCCTGGGAATGTCTATACAAAGAAGGATTGCAGGACATTGTTTTCTTGATCAGTGTTATCCTAAATGTAATTATTTCATTAAAAGTAATGTTTGATAAACCTGTGAAGTGTTACAATGAATAGGTCATTTTCCTCTATTAGGTGCCTTCTAAGGATTCTATGAGTGAATCTACAGATAAGAACCATTTTGTGAAAAGCCTTTTTTGATATTTTTTTAATATTTCTGCTTTTGATAAAAACTCAAAGCAGTTAGATACAAAAGAGAATTAATAGAAAACCAACAGAGACTCCCCTTGGACTCAAACCATTTGGCCATTTTTTGTGGTTGATTAGGTTACACACACAGAGTCAAATATGTCATCTATGACACCTTATTTAAGAAAGTTTGAAACATCAGGGTGATGTATGCAGTGAACCAGGAAAAAATTTAGCTTACTACTAAAGCAGCATTTGCTTCTTAGGCTCAGGTTTTCTAACTGATAATACCCAAAGCTTCCACTGTTGTTTTTGAAAGATATTTGTACAAAACCTTAAAAAAACTCTGAGCAGCTCTAGGACTGAAAGACTAACAGTGCTAGGATTTCCATTAACTCCTTTCATATTAATGACAGTTTTTGCACACATTTAAGTGACACAGAAACAGATCAGAAAGTATGAATGGTTGCTGGCACTTTCTCTTTATGCTTTGCCTATCTGTTAGCAAAAGTAGTTGGGGAAGTGTTTCACAGAAGGGCTAGCATGACTGAAAATGTGTCTGCTTCCAACACTAACGATTTGCCTATTAAAATACTTCCTTTCTTCTTACATATTTTGCTACTTTAATACTTAGATTGTCACAGCTACAAAGCCTTTGTGTCTTTAGGTATCTGTTAATTCCCTTTGATTTCTGTGAGAAAACCATCAAATTAGTGCATAAAATGCTTTTGAAAATTCCTAATTATTTTATAACTTGACTTCTTGTGGAAACTATGCTTAGACAAATTCACTTTTCCCAGAGATGAATCCTTTCTTTTTGAACTTATTGATGTATTTCCTTCAATTTTTAATAGGGTGATTATAGAGTCAAAGGTAATTATGTTCTTAATTTTTAGTATTATGTGGCCAAGCAGATTGGGTAGACAGTTCCCTGTCTGAAGAAAAGTTTTCAGATACCCTGGAAAAAGTAGCACAGAAACCAGGAAAAAAAAAAAATCTATCAGACCTAGTTCTTTGAATATCAAATTCTGTCAAAGTCGAGATCCTAATCCATGTAAATCCATGTTTTATTAGTTCTAGAGCTGATGGAACAGTTTTATTTGCTGTTTCAAGTAGATATGTTGTACAAGGGAGATTTTCATAAATATTTTTCCTCCACCACTATAACTAAAAACATAGTGTCACTCTGGAACTACTGAAAGAGTAGAATTAAAAATGATCTTCAGAAGCAAACAAATAAGTAAGACATTTGGAAATAAGTCCTTACTGCTTATGGATTCAGAACATATCCAAACTCTGACTATTTGTTGATTTTATAAAATTTTACATCAGTTCAAAATGGCATTACACTGACTAATTATCTTTAATCAGTACTCCAGCTTTAGTTCTGTCATTTGGCATGTAAATATCATTAATCTTGTCATCAACTTAACACTTTTTTTCTTCAGCTATAGAAGGTCACAACTTCAGCTAAAATTGAATCCAATCTTAATTTGAAAGTCTAATATTTAATGTGTATAGAAAAGATGTTAGACAAAGATCTCTAGTCTTTTTCTTTTACTTTACACCATTTTGACATTTTGACTTTGGAAACCTTAAACTATTGCTTCTAAATTTTTTGAAGGAAGTCTTTCTAAGAAGGTCTTTAACATGGCAGTTAGTTTGGCTTCCTGCAAAATGCTGTAACAACTATGACTTCATTTCAATATACACTGAAGAAAAAGGTGTTTCCTCCTACATCTTTTCTGCTGTCAACAGTAATGAGTCAGCTATCACCTGAAAAGCAAAAAATGCAAACTTCTCTCCTTACTCTGCCTGAGGAAGCTTTATAACCAGTCACCCAAGAAAACACCCTAATCCACACCAAGGAAAGGAAATGGTGGCAAGAAAAAGATCTGCAACAGTGTCATTGTGTCCAATACAGTTCAGGAGACACTGTGTCAGTTAACCTTTGGTATGTTGTTTTCTTATCACATTTGCTTGATTCTACAGCAAAAAATAATTACAGTATTTGAAGAAATGAAAGAGTAATCAAGTTGTTGCTCCATCTTTGCCAAAGTATAAAGTGGATTAAATTACATTGCCACATCTAATATTAAACTGACATTACATTTGATCTTTGCTAAAAGGCCAAAGAGAATAAGATGCTTGTAGTGAAATTTCAATGAAAGAAACTTATTTTCATTTTATTAAAATTAATTTTATTCCTTCTGTCTTTATGTAGAAATATGTATCTATGCAACAGTGAGCACAACTGCAACTATTATTTGTGTGACCTTCAGTATTATGGTAATTTATTTAAATGTTCTTTGTTAATTAAGAATATTTCACATAAAAGGCAACTAAATTACTTTTACCAATTAATTATATCTTTGAAATTATTGGAGTGATCAATTATCATAACAAGCATTATGGATGTAAAATAACAAATGACTCTGGTCTGGTTTAGCCTTGTGTTTCATTTCTCATTGAAAGGAATAAGTATTTTCAAACGCAAGCCCATTTATGTGTTGTTCAGTTCTAAATAAACAAGTAATAGAATCTTCATTAACAAGGAAATTTATATTTTCAAAAGTCTTGCTTATGCAAAATTTCAGAAGGCACATGGGATTTTGCAAGTGTTCACCTTTACAGCTGTGAAAGAGCTCTCCAAGGTTACTATTAACTCAAATAACTCAAATGCAAATAAATTGAATGAAGCTTCTTGATTTTTTGCCTCAAACAAGAAAAGCAAACATGTTGAAAAAATTGAAGAGAGTAAATAAATCACTGTTCAATATGTTCTTTGAAAGCCTGCAACTGCAGCAGACTAAAGATGATGATACATGATCAAGAGATGAAAAAGGAAATATTGTGTTGCCTTGAGGTATTCGGTAATTGCCAGCAATTAGGCAAACTTATTGGGTAGCTTCTAATATAATATTTGCACTAGAAAATAGAGATCTTCAAAAACAAGTTTTGAAGGAATTTAACATTCTTGATTAAATTTTAACTGGCAATGGTTTTCAATGGCAGACTTTTGAGAAAAGAGCAAGTTATATTCAGCTGGTATAGAAAAAAAATGTAGTTACTTTTTGGTATTGTCCATGCTTTTGCAGTCATGAAGCACATCCCAACAGAAGAGATAAGGGAACCACTGTTCAGTAATGTACAACTAATATGTACCTGGTTAGAGATCTGTAAATGGGCTTCAGATCTGGAACTTGTGGTTAGTCTCATGCAAAACCTGATCATGAGGTAACCATCTCTTCTACATAGCATGGGGTGGGAAAGTAGACTATTGTTTCCTAGGAAAAACTGTGAGATTTTTATTCTGAAGTTATTGCTATAAACACAGAAAACTTTACGGTGATGGAAAATTCTTTCATGACCAGTTCTGAAATGATTGACTTTGTACTACAGAAAAAAACAGTATACAAAAACCGAGAACTCCTGTAATTGTTTATAAAACATCATATAAGATTTTAATCAATTAATGTTTAGGTTGTTCATCTTTCTTCCTCCCTTTGTCCATTTTCCCCTCTCTTTTCTCTTTCTTCATTTCTCTTTCCTTTTTTTTTTTTTTTCCCTTCTGCAGTATTTTAGTTCTTATCACAAAATAAAACTCAAAATTTAACACAGACCAGAGATTCTCTCACTGTCTTTATTTTTTGTTTGTTTTACATTGCTATTCAGTGTTATTTCTGAGTGCCCTATAGAGAATTAAGGCTTCATAATGAGAAATGTATGGCAGATCTTTCATTTGTACTAGGAATGTGTACATGCTAATGAAGATTACAAAGGCAATACTCATAGTGGTAAAGTTAGGTAATATGCTTGAGTTTTTCAAGTATGTGTGGAGTGACACATTTAAAAGAAAAAATATGGAACTGCCTTTTCTCAGTATTTTAAGTGTATTTTTACAGATCATTTTCTTTTTGAGAAGTTTTAGTGTAGAATTTATAACTCAGAATTTAACAGACATCCAAGTCCCACACTGTATAAGGCATAAGTACTTTGTGTTTATAGTTAGGTAATAATGAAAAAGCACAGCTTGACATAACCATGGCTGACAAAATTAAACACATTTTTCAGACATCTGCAAAATATTAAAAACCTTTTAATTGGCAAGAATTGTAGAATCCTAAAGATGGTTGCAAAGAGTGGACAGTGAGCATATGACATTGCATTTATCTTATAGTCTAGAGGTTCTAATCAGCCATTATAGATTAATCTTTTTATTAAATAAGTAAAATCTGCTTGTCAAATAAGCAATATCACCAATGAAATGGCTGCTTCACCCTCAGCTTGATCCTTGAAATGAAATACTGTGGCTCAAATCCCTTTTGCTTTAAACATAGATTTTTATGGGTAATCAATGATGGTTATCACCTTTGGAAGAAGGGCCAGGCAACTTGGGAGGAGTACAGAGATCTTGTCAGGTTATACAGAGAGAAAATTAGGAA
>JAAGNO010022630.1:26744-39233 GCA_033439905.1 Ceryle rudis
TGTGGTCAGCAGGAGAAGGGAAGTTATCGTGCCCTTGTACTCGGCACTTGTGAGGCCTCATCTCAAATACTGTGTTCTATTCTGGGCCCCTCATTGTAGGAAAGACATCGAGATGCTGGAACGTGTCTGGAGGAGACCTACCAAGCTTGTGAGGGGTTTAGAGAACAAGTCGTATGAGGAGAGGATGAGGAAGCTGAGTATGTTTAGTTTGGAGAAGAGGAGACTGAGGGGGGACCTCATTGTCCTCTACAACTGCCTGAAAGGAGGTTGTAGAGAGGGGAGTTTTGGCCTCTTCTCCTTAGTAACTACTGACAGAACCAGAAGAAATGGTCTGAAGCTGTGGTAGGGGAGGTTTAGATTAGATATTAGGAGAAAGTCTTTACAGAAAGAGTGATGAGGCACTGGAACAGCCTTCCCAGAGAGGTGGTTGAGTCACCATCCCTGGAGGTATTTAATGCTGCTTTACTGGCAGGCATGTAGGTGGCTGTTTTGTGGTTTTGAAGTCATGTTTGATCAGGGTATTTAGGTGTTTGGGGCTTTTTTTAGGTGTTTTTTTTTGTTATGTGTATGATTGGACTCAGTGATTTAGGATCCTTTCCAACCACGAATGTTCTGTGATTCTGTGATTAAATGCTTTGATCATGCCCTCTGTGCTGTGACTATTCTTTGTGTTAGAGATGAGGGATAGGGAGCTGTTAAATTTTGGCAGCTCTGTGTCACCCCAATTTTCTCCTGTTCAAGGAAATGCCCTGGCTGGACATCTTAGCTGACTTCTAACCTCATTTGCATCAACACAAAAATATCAGTGATTCTGGCCCCAGAGCCTTTTTCTCCTTCAAAAAGAATATGAAACAGCATGACTGAACCTGGAAGATAGAACAAGCAGCTCTGTCTGAATAAAGAAGGACAAAAAGGGAAAGTAACTGAAGCAAAGGCATGTTTTCTTATTTGCGCTTTGCAGTTTTACTCCAACAGATCACATCCCTCTGAGCCTGCACTCAGAAAAAATAGCCTGTGTGTGATGTGTGCTACAAAAGGCTCAGCGAAGGCTTCAACTATTCTGAAACAGAAGTCTAGCATTTTAAATTAAGTAACTACTTTTTGACTGAAAGGAGGGCCAGGGCATGCAGACACTTCTGTCGTTCTGGAATGTTCTTTGGGGATGGTTATTTTTCATATATTTTTATTATCTTACACACATTAAATCTTGATTTAGGTACGGATATGATTTTATATGTTCATTGTTAATTTAATTTTTTCTTTTAGTTATCTGTTTTTGTATTTATATTTACTTCTTTCTTTGTATACAAGCAAACAAACCCTTATCTGATCTCAGTCAGAAATTACAACATTCAAATACTAATGGAAAGGTTGCTCTTTCATGTCACATGGTCCTGCATACAGTAGACCTTTCCTTTTGAAGCTAAAGACACTCAGAATCTCATCAGATCATCCAAAAAAGGTTAACTGAGTGTACAAAAAGCAGAAATGAAAAAAATGGCTTATTAGTAGATCTTTATTTTAGGATAAAAATAATAAAAACCAGCAAAAAAATATTTACCCAATACATTTATTCTTGTTCTTTCTATCTGCTGACTGAAAGATACATAGAAAACTTTTCAAATGTTTAGAAAATATTTTATTTTCCAAACAGAATAAGTAGACTTTATCACTCTACTTTTGGGAGGTTATTACCAGTTTCAGAGTCCCTGATCTATTTGGAGGACCAATGTAAAATGTAACCTAGCTGCAGCCATTCATCAGCCTTCTCTGTGGTGACCAAGATGACAACAGGGTCATGTCATTGCAAAAGAGTTTAGTTCATCAGGTACCTGTGCTCTTCATCAAAATGTACCAATTACATAACTTTTTAAAAGGGGTAAAGGACATACTAGCTTTTACTTTCAGTGCCAGTTTAGTCAACCTTACAGTCAATACCCAACATCTATTAGAAAGATTCAAAGAATGGACTTTCACCAGGACTGCTGCTGTTACCCTGTATAATGCATGCTGCTAATTCTTTAACTCATGTAATTTCTCAAGCAGCTCTTTCACTTTTAACAGGTTTCTTCTGTAAAGGAGGGTGAAAAACCAAATTGCCCTTGGAATGGTGCAAATAATAAATCTGTCTTCCTTAAAGGCTTTTTTGGGATGCCAAATCTATGTTTGAGTAATGATACATCTTAAAAGGTGCTTCATGCTAGGATGAGAACATCCCAACAAGAAATCTGTGGTTGTCATAGCTCAGTCTTGTTACAGATATTGGGAATAAAGAAGCAATCAAGGTTTTCTGTATTCCTTCAACAAAAATGCTAAAAACAAGTTACATTTCAACAAAAGTGAAATCAAAATAAATTTTAAAAAGGCAGAAAGTACAGGGGTGTCCCCATTTAGCCCATACCCAGGGCTAAACTATAGCAACTGTTCTATTATTCAATAACCCATACCCAGCCAAGAAGGCGGATTGGGAAAAAGAGAGAAGACTCTAGAAGATTTAATGAGACAACAAAATTATTATTAATACTAATGTAATGTATACCAAGTTATATTCAACCCAGTGAATGTACAGCACTCACAATAAACAAGAAAGCAGTCCTCAGGAGCAGAATAGTAAGTGAGCCCCTCCAAGGATGGAAAGAAGCAGAAAGAGAGCTCCTGCTGTCAGCAAGCTTCCCCCTTTATAATGTGATGTTTATGGTATGGGATACATCCGTTAAGCCACCTTGGGTCAGCTGCTCTGGCTGACTCCAAACTGCTAATGGCCTGAAGATCATGGCTGGCCTAGGATTCTATTCCAGTGATACCAGGACAAGCAGTTATTAAAGAATCATTAGTACTTTTAAGGGATGACTTCTAATTTAGGAGTCTTGTCTATCTTTGGAGGTGCCTGCCTCACTGCACAGTGTTTCTCATTCTGACTGTACCTGAGATAGGCTGTAGTGGTGATAGACCTCAGAGATGTAAATACCTTCCTTCATGGGTTGGGTCTCCCCCTCTCTCCCCCCCCCCCCCGAACTAAGCTTTTGCAAACTTTTTCACATTGAATAAGTGAATGTAACAAGGTCTACCTAAAAGGTAGGTTATATTCTCTTCTTCTCCGGAGTTCTTTTGTCTTCTCATCAGACACTGACATTTCTGTGCTTTCTCTATTCTATTCTCTGAACTCCACAATCAAGATTTTACATTTATTGATAACACTTCTATTTTACATTAAGTCTGGATCTAAATCAATAGGTTCACATAATCAAGATAAATGGAAAACATCTCTGAGCTTGAATGTACTTTTGAACAAGCTGGCTAGTCAAGAGTAGAGAGAAAAAAAAATTAAAAAAAGAGAGAAGACAAGCCCTAAGCATAAAGGAATCTTGCTATGTTCTCATCTTCTAAATCCTGCTAAAAAATCAAACAGAGTGATTGAAAATCACTTGAATTACCATTAGTATTAGAATTCTCCTTCTGCTGTACAGTTGGAGATGAATTTGAACCTATAAGTGCTGTCACTACAATTTCTCTTCCTGTAAAGCATTGAGACAGTTGAGATAATTAAATGTTGTTTATTAATGTTTATTCATTTAAAATGTGTTTGCGATTGTCTTCCTCCTCTCTGATTCTGCTGGCCTTGTTAAAGGACTAAATCCATGGCTTGTTTCTCCTAATATCACACCCATCACAAAAGTTTTTGAGATTAATTTCATGTAGATAAATTTGTAATAACTTCCCTGACATAATGATACTAAAATTTGCATGAAAAACATTTGAGTGAATGAGGCTTCTTTCTTTATGTCCAAATTTCATGGCTTCTACATGGCAAAATATATACATTCATAATACAATTAGCTAACACAGTATAATGCATAAATTATTCTTTTCTGTGAAGAATATGAGGAAAACCTGCAACTACAAGGTGAAGTTGTCAAAGTGTAAAGACTGCTTTTGTATCGTAGTTCTATCTCTGCTTAGACAAAGTATCTCGGGGAGAGGAAAAAAAGGGCTAAGCTGATGTTCTTCTCAAGAGCCTTCATAAGAATACCAGTAAAATAATTAGAAGCAAGCAAATAAAAAGGAACTTAGAACTGTTAAATAAAAACACAGCATTTTTTGAGATCTGATTCTGGTTCTACTAAGCTTTTTCCACTGACCTAACTGGAATCTGACTGACTGTTTCTTCAATACTCAGTATTTTTATTACCCATATTGCATATCATACTGAATATTATCTTAGTATGACTTAATATTCACTTTGGTATCTGCTATGGCTATGTCCATAAAATATTACTTTATTTATCTGCTGATTTTACCAGTATTTTTAGGTTTTTTTTTAAATTCTCTAACATAGTGCTGTTGGAAAAAGATGTCTCATTAATGGATCCTAAATAATAGGATGCAATTGGGATGTAAATACAGTATAACATCTGAATTCCCACAGAATGTGATGTGCCACAAAAGTGTCCTAAGTTCAGAGATTTCTATGGCTACGTTCTGAAGCACATTGTCTAAAATTTACACTTTGAAATACAGCACATGGATAATGAAAAGTCAGGCTTAATATAGCTGTATGAATTACCATCAAGTACATTCTCTTTAGCATTTCTCATAATTTCAGGAAAATGCACACTTGTGTTTTTGGATTTTCTGTATGCTACAGAATGAAAATTCTTGTCTCCTGACCAGCAGTAATGAGCTTGGTTAGCATGCTAGGTGGAGGTTTTCATGACATATCACGATAATATTATACATATTTTCAAAGTAAGACCTTCAGGTAAGCATCTCAGATGAACATGACCAGGAAATGACCAAGTACACTACTCTTTACGTTTGTTTAGCTCCTGGTACTTTGTGGATAATGGCTTTAGCCAAAACAAATAGCAAATAATAACAACACTGAACATCTGCTTATCTTATACTATTCCCTGCATAATGTTAGATAATGGTGTGATTAATTCTTTTTATTATGTCCATTTTCTCAACAAGTGTTGAATTAAAAAGATAATTGTAAAGGTTAGTGTTGTCAGCTTGGTAGAAAGCACTTCATTTTACATCTTATGGTGGTGTACAATATAATAATTACTGTCTTTATCTTAGAAGTTAGTTATAGATATGTCAGCTGAAGGGGAAAGGAAACTACAGCAGTGGTGAATGGAAGGGTTCTAACTGCAGACCTTGTTTGGCAACCAGATGTCTTATGTCTTATCCATATCAGAATTCCCTTTAGTTACCCAGTGGAATAGTGGTAGCCAACATAAGGAGTTTTCGACTGGAGTAATTGTAAACTACAACAGTTTTGAACTTACCCTAAGTCAGAAATGCCCTTTCTGATGCTGTTGTCACTCTTCACAGAGACAGCTTGCCTATATCTAGCATTACTTTTATTAGCTATTGTCTGGTTTTCTATTACAATGGAACTTTTTCTTAAATTTCCAAGAAAACAGGTCAAACAAACATGTAGAGGTTTTTTTTTGTTGTTGTTGTTGTTGTTTTGTTTTTGTTTTTTTTTCCTAACTGAATGTGTGTTTGTATGCTAGTGCAAACACATCTGCATACACTTATCATGCAATCAGTAACACTATTTTTTGGTGAGCTTTGCTTAGTGGTAACGAAGCAAAGACACAGACAAAACCTGTTCTCCTATGTCCTATAAGTTCTTTTGTTAATGTGTACATGTATGAGCTCATGTAGACACATACACAGAGTAGGACAGAAGAAATTTCTTAAAGGAAGTCAGTAAGTAGTAGGGACATTTCTACAAACTGCACAAATTGTGAGAGAGTATGGAATGGCTGTTCAAACACAATGTCAATAGCAAATGTTAGGATACTGAATGGCCCTGTGAGATCACATTGTTTTACACAACATATGTTTTATTATGTGGCTTTGGTATAACTTGCTGGGTACATGGCAAAAAAGGTTCTTTCAGAATGTTTCTGTATGGTATTGTTACAGTTGTAGAATAGACACTGCCTAACTCAGGATGGTCTTTGATGCTCCTTGTCTTAGGACAATCACACAGGAAAAGCGTAATTAGATGCTATGAATGTTTTGTTTCTCTGACATCAACACATATCTTTTTACTTTAAACAGGACTTCCTACTGAAGTTCATGTCTTTGTTTTCAAAATCTATGATTACCCTTCTGGCACCTAGAGAATTTGAAATTATATTGACTAGAAAGTTTAGAATCCTGAGAAACTGATAATTCAATGCTTTGAAAATACTCCTTAGGGTAGAAAATAATCTTCTTAGGATAAGTTCTATAGCAAACCAGCTCAAAGGAAATTAAAACCAACAGTATGAATAAGTCCCATCTAGCTTTTTGGATAATATGTGTCTTAATATTGTAAGGTAGACATTCCATACGTTTATATAAATATTGTTGGGTTACCCTCAATGATATACATTCTCCAGAAGATGGGGTTGCAGACAAGGAGTACAAAATGCTTCATGAAGTTATATAGAAGTGTTACAACACTTGCTTTTGTTGTTAATTTTATGGAATTACATCCTTCCTAAAAAATATCCATTGGCTAAATTTGACATCATGGTTTTGCTTCCACTATCTTTTCTTCCTCTGTATTGTGCTAACCCACAAAACATTTTCTATCAAATACTTAGTGCTGCTTTTGTTACTGCAATCGATTTCAAATGTATCATGAGCAAGGATACACATTAGTACAGTGGCATCTTTGCTTTTATAAGCCATATCCATGCAACTCTCCATGTGGAAAAAGCCAATTAGGTGCTAGAAGAGTTTGCAGAGGCAGTCGGTGTCCACTTTAGGACTGCAACAAACAACCATAATGAGTGATCCCAAATAGATACCAAATGCACAGCTTAATGTTATTTCTCTTGAAACAGTGTTATGTATCTGGTCACTAATTGTGTAATCTTTATGGACAAGAGAAAGACCTCTCCTCATGTTTTCAAACTGTTTGAACTGAGTATTGACTAACAATCATGTGAATTTGGTGGATTAAAATGCTATTAACATTATAGTATAATAAATTGTTTGTTGCTTTAACAAAATAGTAAAAGAAATTATTGCTTACTTTTAAATAAGTGCTTACTTATCTTTAGATTATGAAAAAAAAAATTAAAATAATTGTGAACATGCATCTTTTAACTTCCAGGCATTCAAGAAGAGAGTGAATACAGAGAGGATGTTAGAGAAATGCTGTGTTGCTTAATGACGACCTTTATGAGGACAGGCAGATGTGATGGACAGATGGGTCGACTAACAGAACTAAGTGCATTATTAGCTGCTCAAACATTTGTTGAATGTCAGCCAAAACTACTGAAACATAGCAACTGACCATTGTTAAACATATCCCATAGGAAGAACAACAACATACGTTACAAAAGATGTGTACTATTTTTGGTTAAGATTCAGAGACAGAAAAGTGATTGTACAAACTCATGTAAAACACATTTTGTAAACAGTTGAAAAAGCTTGTTTGCTTTTAAAGTGGCTCTGTGAGTGTAAATTATATCACCTACCTGTTTAATAGAATACTGTTTTAAAAATATTTACATCCTGCATTCCTGCTTCTACACATCAAGAAAAATAATGGCTGATATTTTATTATCCACTCAATCAAAGAGACTAGAAGCATTTTAAATAAGCCACTTATCACCTCAAACATTTATTTTACTCCTCACTGAAATGCAGCCACTGCAAGCAGAATTCTGCAAATTTTTAACAGTATTTAGTGTGGGACTGCTCCTTGTAAAGTGTTAAATCATCCTCAGGCTGGCTTTTATTTGTTCTCTGATTGCTGTGGTCACAGCTGATGGAGGAATTAAATCGGTAACTTCATTTACAGAAGAAATAGAAATACAATTTTGGTCCTGATTCCCTTAAAATAAAAATGCACCTCACTAATATGCAGAGGCTAATTAGAAATGGACTGCAGCACCTCTGAAGGAGGTCATGGTGGGAAGCACACCATAACAGTGAGTAATACTTGGGGAAAAAAAATGATCTGCTTTCTAACATGACAAGAATGATTTGCAGTTAATAATAGAGGGAGTAAAGGCCAGTCTTTTCAGTTACCCTTGGCTTCACCTAGGACAAAATAAAAAATCACTTCAGTTGCTGTGAGCTACTTGCCTGTTTCCCAATCATTATTGCTTAGTTATAACTTAGTGATAAAATCTGTCATTACTGACTTTATTGACATTTAAAGTTGATTTATTCGCATGCCTGGTGAATAAGAGCTGCATTATGTTGGCTTTCAGATTGCTTGCGTACTCAAGATAGTAAGTGCATCACTGACTTAATTGTCTTTTGCTGGTTCACTTGCTCTCTAATCTCAGTTTGAAAATAATATTGGGTCAAATTCATCCTTGGCAGAAGTCCACTGACTTCAGCGGTAGTGCTCTAGAGAAGAATTTGATCCATTATTCTTAAGCAGAGTCAAATGATAATAGAGGACTCTCTATATGGTATTTTTTTTCACCCTACTTTTGTATGATGTCTCAGCCATAAAGCAACAAGATAAACTTTTAAGTCCAAATTCTGCCCTCAGCTATGCACTAATGCGGCTGAAAATCTCAAATAACAAAATAACAAATAACAAATCTCCTGACCGATACTTCCTGTCCCATTCTTCATTAATAACATGTGTGAGAGACTGAAGCCAAGTACTTTCTCTGTACATGAGGGCAACATCCTGCAAGTTACTTAGCACCTAAAAACAAATGACTTTTCCTCCTACTGATTTTAGTGGAAGATGAGTAGTAACCCAAGAAATATAATGCAACGTGTAGGCTCCAGACCTCAGAAGAAATCCATGAGGGTGTACCTTAGTCTGGTCATGAAGAACCATCCTCATCTTTGCAGCAGTCTGAATAGGTCTGCTCACTGAATCAGTAGTCTAGATTTTTAGAGCTAAAACTGTCTAGTATAAACATTGGAAAAGCTGGGAAGTGTTCTGATTGATCCAGTCCTATTGCTTTTTAAACCTAGAGTTTGAACCTGCATCAGATACAACTCTTCTAGTATAGTACTGGGAAGCAGCTTTCTGAAAATTGAAATTTCAGATCCAAAAATATCTTCTTGTTGTGGTTTAATCCCAGCCAGCAACTGCAACTTATCATTACATAGCTGATCACTCACCTGGGGTGGGATAGGGAAAAGAATCAGAAGGGTAAAAGTAAGAAAACTCATGAATGAGAAAGACATTTTAATAGGTAAAGCAAAAGCTGTGCATGCAATCAAAGCAAAATGAGGAATTCATTCACTACTTCCCATCTGCAGGCAGGTGTTCAGCCATATCCAGGAAAGCAGGACTCCCTCACACATAATGGTTACTTGGGAAGGCAAATGCTGTTAAGTAGGAACATCTACCCTCCCACCCCTTACTTCTTATTCCTCCAGGTTTTATAGCTGAGCATGAGATGATATGGAATATCCCTTTGGTCAGTTGGGGTCAGCTGTCCCAGCTGTGTCCCCTCCCAACTTGTGCACCCCCAGCCTACTTGCTGGTGGGTTGGTATGAGAAGCAAAAAGGCCTTGGCTCTGTGTAAGTGCTGCTTAGCAATAGCTAAAGCATCCCTGTGTTATCGATGCTGTTTTCAGCACAGATCAAAGTCACAGCACCATGCTGGCTACTATGAAGAAAATTAAGTCTATCCCAGACAAAACCAGCACACTACTGCAGTGCACTCACTGATGGATATGGTAACATTTTGACCTTAATTAAAATATGGATTTTCTTGAGTGCCTGTAAAGAAAAATGTGAAATTTCACATAGAAATGTGTTTAAAATGGAACAGTATCGACTGTACTTGCGGAGTACTTTTGCAGTATGCGAATGCAAACTTTGCCCAATGATATAAAGTGAAAATACCTCTGCATTGCAGGGACAGATACTGCAATCACTATGCAGAACAAATTCTCACTGAATTTCACTGGAGTTTTTCCTCTATATAAAACCAATTTCTGGCTTTTTAGTGGCTCTAATAAGATGAAACTTGCTGAGATAGTGAAAAGCATCTCACTTGTAAGAATTCATCAGTAAACATTTGAAGTGACTTTTCTCAGATTTCCTGTTAATATAGTTATTCCCCTGCCATCTAGGATTCTAATCCTCTTTGCTGACTTTTATAAAACAGATTCTATGATTATTTTAAGAGTGCTGTGTGCTTAGGCTCTACTAGACTAAAAGAGTCTACGGTTATTGACTGTAAGAGGTTTTTTTGGTTTTGTTTTGTTTTTTTATGGTGCTAGAATAGCAGACCAAATTCATGGGATGATATAGCTGGAGGAAAACTCAGGATGTTATTTAATCTTACACCTGCAGAAAAGAATGGTGTGTTATTTTTTACAGCTGTTTGTACAATCTATTTGTGATGACCCCTGGTTTTCCTTGGTAACTTGTTTCATGGGTTCATTATTCTGTTAGACAAAAATATTAGTGTTTTGTGAAAATATTTTTAGGTGTAATTGAAAGAGTTTCTAATTGATTTTATGGCCTGATCCTGATAACAAGTGCAATGTGATAACAGGCCATTTAGACACTGTATAAACAAACAAAGAATTTCTTAGTATGACTTTAAATTTGTTACCTTTTATCTTTATTGGGTGAAATTTGTCCTAGTAATATGAATTATGAGTCACTCAACCTTTCCTTTCCATTATTTACACTATTTTTACATTATAATTTCTGTATCATTTACACCATAAAAGTATGATTCTAATCTTTTAAATCTCCTCACCCCATATCTTGTCTTAATGCCTGTTTTTTTTTGTCTTCTGTATAACTCTTCTAATGTCATGACAATGATCCACAAGAACATTTTCAATAATAATAGTAATAATAGTAATACATTTTCAATCCTCTGTTGTTCTTCAGTAGAAATTTTATTTGCTTTGTAGGTTTGTTTTTTTTTTTTCCCCTAGGTATATTGAATAACAGTAAATATATTGTCCACTGTGAAACTATTATTTTCTTTAGTGATTGATATTAATTTGGGAGGTATCAATATGGACAATCTAATGTAAAGTGGCCAGATGCAATAGCCAGCTTTGCTTGTGCCTTTGGAATTTCCTTTAGTGTTACGCTAGCTAATTCTCTAGCTTGTTTAGGCATGGAATTCTCGGCTGCCTTTTCATTCTTGACCTACATAATTTTCAGCAAGGCACTTTATTCCATCTTTCCATTTATCCTTTTTTTCAGGACATAAAAAGTGTGTAATAAGTGTGTCAAGTACCACCACTGTTAGTAAAAATACAGGGGCCTGAATTCTTCCATGTTGAAAATGAACACTTAGACCTATCCTTTGTTTTCCTATGCCTTAGCCATTTTCTAATATAAACCAGAATTTTCATAATTCATTCTGTGGCTTCTGTTTCCTTAAAAATCTCCCGTGAAGGATTTTATCAAAGACATCTTGAAAGTCCAAGCAAATTAATTCTATTTAATGGATGTTTTTGCTGTTCACCTTGTGCTATGACTTCTTCTATGTCAGTATAAAGCACTTGGGTATATTCCAGTGTGGAGTGAGTAAGAAAGTTGATGCTTTCTCAATTATTTCCAGTTTAAGTAGTCTCAGTTTAGTCAGGTGGAAAGTTTAGCTCATTTTCTGGTACCCTTCTTTATTTTGAGGGAGATGTGTATTGGAAACATTTTTTTGATGCAAGCTAGCTGGTCTGTTTGCTTAAACAACAGAACTGTTGTCCATTTCATTTATGAATGGAATGGCAGGTGTACTACTGCCTAGGATATTTTGCTGTTGATATAAATCTTAATACAATAAAACTTAATGAGTGTTCCTTTAATTACTAGGCCAAATGATGCCTTCATAAATTCTGTGTTTTAGTTTCCTTGTACAGTTTTGTGAAACTATATGTCATCAGTTCTTACTCTTGCAGGATGATTACAGTTCTCAAAAAAGATTTTCCAGAATTTCCTTAAACTGGATGGCCTATCAAAATAATTATTATTCATTATGTCTTCAGAAGTATTTACTTTGGTCTGAATAAGAAATTTTCTTCACTGTTGCACTTTAGAAGTTTTAAGAATTTCTTAAATGAATGATAAATAACTTGCTAAGTAGCCTGGTTTCAAGAGAGAGTGAGCACAGGCAGTATGCATCAACATTAGGTGAAATTACAGCTACTTAGTAAAAGCAGGAATTCATACCCGTCATTTCCATGAATCACAAAATAAGGTATGTCTAAGGCAGCAGTTTAACAACCAGAATGTAGCTTTCAAAGCTCTCATCAGAACACAGCACAATTTTCTTCAAGGTACCGTTACCAAATACATTAAATGGAAATGCATTTTACAATCAATATGATAAGCAATTTCAATGTTAATATGGTAAATAGGGTACATTTTAAGAAGGATTTCTGTTCAGGGAACCAAAATTATATTAAAGGCTATATAACTTGAAATAATTTGTGTCTGTGCAGATGTATAACAATTTCCATTTGTTCTGTAGTATTTTGTGAATATATAACACAAATCTTATAATTATTTATTCTATTTAT